>CM076584.1:211031887-211293809 GCA_034641835.2 Pinus albicaulis | reverse complement strand
ATAGAACCAAAAATGATTTAAAGAACCATAATAAAATATTGAAACCATCATGAAATTATAGAAATTGTTGTGAAATTTTCTCACCATTTTCTTGGTTTTCAAGAAAATCTCATGTCCAATTGTGCCAGCAAGCTGGTTTTCACAATAGGACTTATTTTTCTCTTTAATTTTTATTTTTATTTTTTATATGTCCTACTCTACCTCGAAAAAAAATCTTGTTCAAGTATACGAACACTTCCAATGGAACCATGTCTGTATCAAGATGATAGATAAACTCATATGCAGGTTTGAAATATACTCTTTGATATGTACCAGTATATGAGAAACCAATTGCCTTGATTGAGATGATGTTAAAAGATGTTGAAGAATTGACCATTGGGATCCGATGACTTCCCTGAACCAAGATTCAATGTAATCTTGTATTCCTTGGCTTCCTGATATCATGTCATGCAAGTCTTCAGAGATGTGATCTTCATTCATATAATCTGGTGATATGCATGCGAGAAACTTTTCAATCTCAGGTTCCAACAACTTCTCTTTATCAACAGGCATCCATGAATCTTGGACCTTATCTAAATCTTCTTCTTCTGTTTTTTGTTCTTCAATGGCAACTGGTGAATCATTTTTCAATAACTCAAAATTTTAAGTGGATTGAGGTGTTTTATTGTTGGGGATTCGAAATGGTTGTGCAAGTAGTGGAGTGGGAATGGATATTTGTGGTGCTTGTGTGGTTGGTAGTAGGAAAGGTTGTATTGAGGTCGACTGATGGTAAAATTGACGTTGTGGTGGAGGTGAATGGTATTGATAACATTGATATTGGTATTTAGGATAAAGAGGGAAATATTGAGGATATGGTGGATTTACTTTGTAGGGCCTTTGCCAACTTTGTTTCCAAGATTGGTTTTGAGGTTGAGATTGAGATGGTCAAGGTTTCCAAGGTTGGTTTTGAGGTTGGGATTGAGATGTCCATGGTTGCCAAGGCAAGGGTGCTTGCCAATTACTTTGAGATTGTTGTGCATAACCTTGACACTGTGCAGAAGGATATTGCATCATATTGGTTTGATGAGGCTACCATAGTCCTCTTAGAGCTACATAACATAGTTGCTCTTTTTCTTGATTCACTCCATTATCATTTTGGTAAACTGCCATCAACCTTGGTAATGATGGGAAATCTTCAGTAGTATGTGATCCTGCACAAATTTTACAAATTTTAATGTTATCAAGTGGACATTCATGCAAAAAATGTTTCTTTGTACATTTAGGAAAAAATAAAGCAACACTTTCAACTTTTTGCTTGTTTTTCATTCTTAACATGTAATTTTGTTCATTTAAATTACCAAGAATGTTTAGCAAATTTTCAAGTTCAGTTTGACTTACAAATCATGATGCTAACTTACTTACTCTTGCCATATATGGATCTTGAGGGGATCTTACATACTTTACTTTTCCTCTTGATATGTTCTTGCATAGTTCACAAATCTCTTGAAATGACAATTGATATACATCTCATTTTCCCACTAGATTAAGATATCAATCCATTCATCCTTTATAGAATTTAGTAGGAGAGTTTTTAATGTGTCGGATCCTAAATTATGCAATTTAGATATTTTGATATTATAAGTAAATCTCTCCACTAAATCTTCTAGGCTTTTATCCTCTTTTTGGTTCATTTTAAAGACTTCATTTATAAGTTGATAGTGTATGCAATAATCTTTATATTTTTCCAAAAATAATCTTTTCATATCATCCCATGTCTTTATAGAATTTGTTCCTAAATTCATGAACCATATAAGAGCTCTATCCATCAATGTTTCCAGAAACAAATTCAATTTTTGAATCTATAATGAGTATCCATAATATCTACAAATTATTTCAAATTCAAAAAGAAATAATTTAGGAAGTAGAGTTGGAGGGATGCTCTTCATATGACCATTGACATCAGTTTCTTGAATGGGAAATCTAAAAGGATCTTTCTCCTTTTCATCATCTTCATCCATTTCTTCAACCTCCTTTGTCACATCTTCTTCTACTTGTAAAAATAAGAATTCATGTTGTGGATTTGTGGCTCTTACTGTACCACGTGATATAGTGGGTGTGGTAGGTGATTGAAGTTTTGTTTTTTTTGTTTTCTTTATTTTTTTTTAATTGAAAGAAAAAATCTCCTATCTACACTTCCTTGGAAATGACGCCAAAATGTTTGGCCAATTTAATTGTCTTAAATTGATTACATAAATTATCGACCGGAGTTGGTAAAATTGTGAAGTGCAAGTGCACAATATATGCTAGAAGCCTCTTTTATTCATTTGTTTTATTGGTGTGATGATTGGATTTGTAGAGATTACTTCTAAGGATGCTTTTATTCTTATGTTCCTAATGAAATTGATAAATTTAAATTACAACTAAGTTCTAAAAATCAACATGCTTTCTACTCTGTAAAAACTGAAACAAACTTTCTCTATCTTATGAATAAATCTTAACTAATTTATTTGTTAGTCTCCAAAATTATTATTCTCTAACATTCTAGTGCATGAAGATAAAATCGAATTCCGAAAAAGGGAATTTATACATTTTTACGTTTTTGAAATGAAATGTTATGGCAATGAAACTTGTAAAGAAATCACTATAGCTCTTGAAAACAAATCACTCATGAACGGAAACGAACGCACTCATATGCTGAAATGAAATCACTCAATTACTAATGTTTTGAAAAGAAATCACTCATGATCTTTAAATAAACCACTTGTGAACTGGTAAAACTACTCTAAAATAAATCACTGCTGCTCTAGAAGTAAAAATATGAATCCTATGCAATTTGACATTTCGAAAGGAAAGATTGATGAATCTACATCAAATGATAAAAGAAGACTTATGAAAGCATCTACATCAAATAACAAAATGAAATTCTGGAAGTAACTACAACAAATGAAAAATTGGAATTCTGGAAACAACTATGGCAAATGACAAATTGGAATTCTAAAAATAACTACATCAAATGATAAAATGAAAACATGAAAACAACTACATCAAAAACATAAAATGTAGAACCTTCACTGTTTGCAGGGGCCCTCCACAAACAGGCGGTCAAATCTTTACTCCAATAGCTAGTTGTGCATCAATTCTTCAAGGTACTTCTTCATTAAAAAGGAATGAAACACAAAGTTTTAAAACTTCACAATATGCTTCAGAAAATAAACCTCTCCTCTTTGTTTCAATGGAGTGTTTATATAGGGGTTGAAATGTAACTTCATGGAGATTCATATGGATAAAGATCATAAATGAATGGAAACCTATTTTCCACGAATTTGATGAATCATAGTCCATTCCAACCTCTGTTTACTTACTAGGCGTTTATTGACACATGCGCACAATGTTTGCTCATGCAACTTCAAAATAGGGCTCCAAAGAACCTGAAATATATTCCAAATGGTAATGAATTCAGGAGTGTTGTTTATACAAAACTTAATTGGGCCTATTATGAACAAAACCCGTGTTTTAATTTTGCAAGATTCACTTCAGTTTGCTCGGAAAACGCATTTGAAGTTGACTAGTCAAAACTACTGTGATTTTCCCTTGATCTTTTCTTGCAAGTCCACATGTGTGAGCTGGGTGGAATTTGACCAACAAAAATCAATATTGGAGCTTCTAGAAACAATTTACAAGTGTTGGATCTCATTCTAGAGTGGTGCTACTACCTCAACCATGGAGACAGCTGCGGAAATTGTAGAAACTTGAACTATCAAACTATCATTAGTAAAACCATGCATAATTCTCTTTAATACATTAAAAATAATAGATATAATAATAATAAACCATGTAAACATGTATAAAGAAATTTGGTGCATTTGTGAAGAAATATGGTTAAAAATTATGACAATGGGTGAATGGAATGATGCGAAAATGGATGGTTTCATCAATAAAATTATGAGAAATTGGAGGCTCAACACCATCCTTGTACATGATGAAGCCCAAAAAATGACTAACTTGAATTCAAAAGACACACTTAAGTGGGTAAGGGTGGATATTATACTTGCCACATCGGAGAAAAATGGTATGCAAATCATTAATGTGTTGTGCTCGAAGTGTAGAAGGAGTAGTGAGGTCGTCAAGGTAAGGAAAGATAATATGAGCCAATTCATGAAAGTAATAAGACATGGCCCACTGAAATTTGGCCCCATCATTATTTAAACTGAAAGGCATGACCCTATAGGAAAAAGTTCCCCACAAAATAATGAATGCATTTTTAAGCTGATCAACACGATAGATAGTTATCTGGTTATATCCAAAGAATCCATCCATAAAGGAAAGAATCTCATGCCATGCACACTCAACAATGATTTGGTCAATAAATTGTGTGGGGAAGTTTTCTTTGGGACAATATTTGTTCAGGTCATGAAATTCAGTGCAAACACGAATGGTCCCTTGTTTCTTAAGAACGGGAACATGATTTTACACCCATGTGGTGTATTCAATGGGATAGATAAAACTGGCATGCTTGAGCTTATCGATTTCGGCTTCAATAGCCTCATGTTTGGAAGCATTGATGGGTCTCAAATTTTGATGGACAGGAATGGCTTCAGGCCATGTGTCTATATAGTGCTAAAAAAAGGCGGGATCAAGTCTAGGAATTTCAGGATAAGACCATGTGAAAAAAATCCCAGAATTCTTTGAATAACTTGGTGTAAGCATTAATTTATTTCGGGGTATAATATGCCCCCAAGGTGATATTTTCTTCGATTCCTTGTTTATTCGAAATGCTAATTTTATTGGTAGGAGAGATATTGGCCATGTTTCCTTCTTCAAAAGAATATGGCTTAGGGATGGGATTTCCAAACCAATCGAATTTACCATGGATGAAGTCTTTCGAATCTACAACATATTGGTCATTAGTCTGTTGTTGAAGGAAATATGCACGATGGTGCATATATTCCCAAGGATAATCAAGCATGGTAATGGCTTCTATTATCTCTTCATCTGAATGGAAGATGGGTGTAGTGGAGGAAGAGAGACCACTTGATTTGGAGGGTCTACTTGAATTATCGTCATGAGAAAAGGTTCACATGTGCATCGATAATAGGAGGGTATGAATGAATAGTAGATGGAAAATCTACTGATGCTGAGACCTGGATATTTGAATAAGGAGGTTCAACCGAATTAGTATGGAGAACTCCAAAAGAGTCTCCAGATGAGGCTCCCATGGATGAAGACAAGTAGACAATGGTATCAATGTTATTGGTCATCTTAGCATCAGGAGGAGGAATCATAATGTGTTGTTCTCGTTTTGGCTCAATAATGGTTCCATAATCTATAGGTAAAGAAGTAGTGGGTTCATTACAAGCGAACTCTATTTCACAAAGTTCCTAACAGGTACCGTGAAAATCTTCAAGACGAGGACAGTGATGAGAATAGTGACCAAATTTGTCACATAAAGCACAAGGGTGATTTATGTGTAATGATTTTTTTTCTTGGTAAACTTAGGTAAGGTAACATGGACCTCTGTGATGTTAGAGTTATGAAACATATCATCCACCACCTCTTTGAGATGAGGGAGTTCAAGACAATTATTAGTATCACACCCAACAACATCACACAAAGCGCACAGAGGTGTTGAATTTGGAAGCTTAGGAGGAACTGGAATTGTTTGGGGTGCTTTTTCTTTAGTTCCATTTTTCCTGGGCTTTGCACCCCTCACTAGATAATTTCACAATAGGTGTAGGTGCCTACTGACGTTGCTATGGAATTGAATCAAAAGAAGGGGAAGGTACAACCAGTTGCAGCAGGGTAAAATTTCTTTAAGTTTTAAGGTGATCAGGTGGAGTGTTTGCAGGGGGATCAATGTACCAAATGGGATCCCCATAGTAATTTTTGCTAAATTCAATGTAGCCATGATAGGGACAAAGAACATTCATGGTGGTGGAAATAAGAAAGCTATCTAACTCAAAGGATAATGGCTTAGTGGAACTACTCCTAGATGGTTAAGGCCTAGAGGAACTACTCCTAGTTGAAATGTATTAGGATAGACACCAACAGAAAGAGGTGGTCCTTGAGGAATTATACCTATATTTTGGGTTGAGATGGTTACAAGCAACAGGTCGTGAGGGTGCTCACTGTAAGACAAATGTACTGGACGAATTCTGAGCAGACCGCAATGCTTACATAATGCAAACATTGGAAGAAATGGGCTCAGAAGGGGTGGGTAGTGGAACATAGTAGACACAAAGCAAAGAAAAATATTTAAAGACTCCTAGAGATACATTGGTGAGGGACGAGACTGTCATATCATAAGTCATGGATGAAATGTTTTTTTGAGGAGAAGCTTGTTCCTTTAGATCATAGTAAGCCAGTTGATCGAATATAACGATCTTCCTTTATGGGGAAATAACATCTTACGAAAAACTGCAGATGCAACAACTGACATGGCATAGTTGTAACTACAACCCAGAAGGATGTTGTAATCTAGTGGGGAATCGATGACTTCAATATCAATGAAGACCGTCTTGTCAAAAATAGTGATAGGAGAGTTGAGAAGTAAGCCAAGCGACTGATATGGATGACCATCCCATGCATAAAAGTGTTGGTGGATGGGGTCATGTCTGGTAATTTAATTTGTTTCCAATCACTAACAGCCATAACGCAAGTGGAGGCACCTTCGTCAATGATAAATCATTGTACAATGGTGTTTCTTATTGAGATGGTTATTTAAAAGAAACAGATGAAGGAAGCGGAGAATGTTTAGATTGGTCAATGTTAGAGATGATCATGCGATCATCTGAATGATCCATAATGCCCAAGGCATTAAGTAGAGCTTTTCATTGGGATGGGCATGACTAGAGAAATTCCAACATTTACATGGTGGTAGGATACTATGCCAGTCATCTACTATGTTGTATGTATGGGCGACTTTGGCTAAAGAAACATTATGATTTAATGGTCCTTTGGGGATATTGGTAATAACCTATTCCTTAGGCTGAGGGATCTGTAAGGTACCATCTGATAAGGAAATGGAATTTGTGGAAACTTTTGGTTGGGACTCAGTCCCAGAATTAGAGGGTGCCTTATCAGATTGGAATGAACGAGTCTGAAGGTTTACATGTTCAGTGTTGACGACCTCAGAATTCATCATGATATTCTGAAAATCAGTGGATCCAGATTGTGAAGTTTGAGGTGTTGCCTGAACTTGTGTGGTTTGGGAAGCTATGTATCCTTAGTAAGGAAATGGGTTGATAAGCACTGTCTGTTGAGATTAAGAAGGGGCCAGAGGAAGTTGATTCGTGTGTTTTTTACCTCTAGAAGTACTTGCTTGGGCTTACCATGCTTGATGCATCTGTGGTAAAAGGGTAAAATCATGAGTGTAATGGTCATATACGCCGCAACATGCACAAGGGGTATTCATACAAATAGCCTTGTTCTTCTTGGGATGTCCACCCTATT
The DNA here is from genome assembly GCA_034641835.2 of Pinus albicaulis. NCBI lineage: Eukaryota > Viridiplantae > Streptophyta > Pinopsida > Pinales > Pinaceae > Pinus > Pinus albicaulis. Next base: position 211,286,381 of record CM076584.1, on the reverse strand, counting down.
GTTGGGTTACGAGATTAGGTTGATTGCCCTGAGGTTGATTAGGTGGAAGACCATGGTTACCCTCATGAACTTGGGATGGTTGATTCTTATAACCTTTCCCCTTATTTTTCTTCTTGGTGTTGGGGGGAATTGGTTGTGCTTTTTTGAGCATACACTTGACCTTGAGGAGGAGGTGGATGTTGTGGCAGAGGTTGACGAGGCATGGGAGGTTGAGGCGCTTATGCCGAAGGGGTTGGAGTGCTAGGAATTGCATAAGGAACATATGGAGGAGGGGTAACATTTGAATGAACGGGTTGATAAATAACTGACCTTGGCATCTGATGATGCAAGTGGGGATTGTTAGAACTCCATAATTTTTTAAGGTTATGAAAGAAACATAGAGGTAACCAAATAACCACTTTGGAAGCTAGCATCTAGCCCTTCCAGATTCAGAGAGATATCTCTCTTTAATATTTAGCTTTGTTTTCTTTGTAGGATTTTAGGGCAGATGTGAAAATTCAGAGTTTTATTTTTAAAATGGTTTGGTACGGTAAGGGAAAGCCATTGGAAAATGGATTCAATTAAGTTTCAAGTTGATCAATTGCAGTAGTGACAGATAAGTTTAACATGGAAAAGCAGGCAAACTTATTAGATCTTATCCTTTGTGATATGGTAAATATGGAAATTTTAAGGATCCATTAAACATAGAGCAATTAAGAATTATAGTGTTTAATTTCAGTTGAAAAAATTAACTTTGTTAAGAATCCAGAATTGAGTGTACCTAAACAAATTTAGATTCTTATTTTTCTTTGAAAAAACTAGATAAGAGAAACATATGAATTGATAGAGAAAAAAAACACATTAACAAGATAAGATAACATCACCAACAAATCTGACACAGGAATCCTAAAAAATCTTTTTTTATTACTGAAATTTGTCCACTTGAACTCAAGGAACAACTTTACATTCAACATTCTATTTCTTTGTACAAGTACCAACCAATATTACTTCGGATTATGAAGTATTTATACAAAATTATCAAAAAATATCTGGAGTGAAAACCTCAAGATCTTTTACAAAATATCCTAAACTATTTGTAAAAATAGAACAAAAATATAGGACATCTAATCTGTTGAAGCTCCCTGTCACTATATTTGAGGATTTTTGGTGATAAGGAAGATCAAGTCAAATTTGATAGCAAGTCTAATTTGATGAGGTGGTATCCAAGTCACTAAGTGTCCATGAGATTTTTCCTCGGGAAATTCTGAAAAATAGGGTCCAGTAATACCTTTTAATATCTCAATCCATTATATTTTTGAAAAAATTGAGAGAGGTTTCTGTAGATGAAAATGTTACCAACAAAAACCTCCCTTTATTTACAATTCATTTCCACCTATTTGAAACCCGAATTTTAAAACAGTGTCTAGAATAGAAAATTTATCGAAAATATGCCTTCAAAGATTCATTCGATTCTCCAAAACCATAATATATGATGAAAAACTGAGAGAGGTTGATTTAAATGGGTTCGTTATGGGAGAAAACCTCTTCTTTTTTTGAGAAATTCATTTTCATTTTTTTTAAACCATGCTCGATATTACTATGTTGTATAGGAGAAAAAACATAATTTTAACTGACCATTTTCCAACTCGGTGCTGACTTTAATTTCCAATGTTCAATGTTGATTTGGTGGGAGTGGGATGAAATATATATATGATGTATAGGTGGGGAATGATGTGGAGGCACAATTTTGGCAGAAATAATTGACGTGTGAGCACAAGAATGGATCAGTAAGCAGGAGCGGGAACGCAGATTTTGGAGGAGAGAGGGGGGGGTGGTTGGGTTGTAACCGGTTTTAGGTGGGGGGGTTTGCAAAGTGATGAGAAGTGACCATGTAGGTGATTTATTCTTCCTTTTCACACACACACACCCCCCCCCCCCCCCCCCCGGACGATTAAACAATGGAGGGACTTGGGGGATTCGGGGCAGCATAACCATTGTTGATATGGGCAGGCTAAATTGGGCGCATAAAAAGGTGCACCAATATTATTACATATAACCAATGTGTCACATCAAAAAAAATTATTACAATTATGATAATATCCATTTAAATGTTGTGATTAAATAATCTAAACCTACTTAATTATCCTCTAGTGTTGCATTTTGATTTGCAAGACTATTTTTTCATTCTTGGAAATAATTTGCAGAATAAAACATTATTTACAATATAATCATATGAAAATCAACAAAAAATCATCAATTTATCCTATGAATCATATGACCCTAACAAAGCCTCTAATGGGGATGGCATCCTCCTTGTGAGGTGCCAAAGAACACCGTAGATTAGTAGTCTGATCCATTGGGCTAATCTAAAGCCTGCAACATGCTCTGCCATGAAACCACTGCAACTAAAAAAAAATTGATAATATTTAATAATCCTTAAACTAAATCAAATCCATTCTTTAAACTGAAACCTGAACCATATACTGAAAACTAAAAAAATTTGCTACAAACTGGAATTGAAAAGAATGCTCAAAGTGTGGAGCTTATTTATCTCACCTACTCAATCTAATATGCTAAAATGATTGCAATATCAAGTAATAAAAAATTCCCAATGTAACCATTCAAGCAAATGGATATAAACTGAATTATTCTCATACTTCTCATGAGAAGATAGAAAATATATGATACTGGCAACCCAAACTACCACTAAAACTGTTGACCATAATCCACAAACATAAGAACAATCATTTTCCTTGATGACCACAATATATTGGCCAGAGGATCTTGAAAAACATGGAAAGTTACATTTAGTTGATCTGCAAAAGGACTGCTTTCTAAGGGAAAGGGAGTAATTTGTTCATCAATCTTAACAGCTTCATTTGAAACAACCAATTCATCCACAATAGTAACATCCATAGGTTTTTGGACAATGTGTTCTTCTTCATTAAAATCTTCATTAGATTAAACTGGAGGAAAATTTTGAATTGAGGTAGCCACATCTTGAATAACAAAAAGTTCTATACCCACGGGGTCTAAAACAATCTGATCTTCAAAAAATTTTGCATTAAGTTTAAAGGAACAAACTTGCTACATATTATTTCTGAAAATAATGGATGGATCATGGTTTTCTTGAGTTCCTATGCTAGCAAACTCTAAATTCTAATTTTCATAATTTTTTTCCTGAGTTAAAAAAGCAGAAGAAGAAGGAAATGCAAGGCAACTAGAATGATCATTTGTATTTCTAAAAATATGAAAAGGTTGCTACAAACTATCATCTGTAAGCTTTGTTTCTTCATTACAACTGGGCTTCTTGTTCTCTCGTTCTTATGAAATGTATAGAGGCTATGAAATGTCATCAACAAGTTCATGTGAAATTAAGTCATTGAAATGCAAATTTGCTTCATTTCCAATCATGGGCGAAATAACTGCTTGCTGAAAATTTTCTTCAGTTCCATAGAAACCAACTTCTTTGACTTATTCATGGTTGAAATGTCTCTCATGAATAACATCTATAATCTCATCATCCATAAATTTATCATCTTCATAGTAACCTACCAGGCTTTGAATAAAACTTTCAAAATGATCACAACAATTTTGAACCAACAACAAAGATGGATAATATTCTTTGTATTTCTCATAAAATACAATATGAAAATGCTTTAAAGAATATATACTAGCAGATGACAAATTTTCATACCAAGACCCGACATTTCCTTCCAAAGTAAGCATGAATGTCTTCATAAGGCAATATTCATGCCATTCAACCTAAAGCCTCCGTAAATGCATATGGAATTTGACAAGATGTCAAACAACATTATTGCATTTCTCATCTTTGAACTCTGGCAAGAATGATTTCCAAATTATGTGAGGCATGCGATGTGGAAAGCCATGGATACTAGATCTTTCCATAAGAGCATACCTGTGTTCTATTCTTGAACTCATCTTGAAAATAATCAACAATAATTGATGAAATTACTGACCATCACATAGTGGAATCAACATGAGTGTTCTACAATCTGGATGCTTTGAAATTGGAATTGCTATGAAAGCTTTGAACTCTGTATTTTTGAACATGGAGTCTCCAGGTGAAAGATTCAACCTTTCTGTATCTAGCTGTTGTCCACCATCAACAATCAAATCTGAACTTAATAGTATTTTTTGGGGAAAATGAAACCTTTCTTCCCCAGTATGGTCATCAGAATGTTAGCACTCCATAATTTATTAAGGTTGTGAAATAAACCCAAAGGTAACCAGAGAACCACTTTGGAAGTTGGGATCTAGCCCTTCCAACTTCAGAGAGGGGTCTCTCTTTAAGATTTAGTTGTGTTTGCTTTGTAGGATATTAGGCTAGATGTGAAAGTTCAGAGTTTGGTTTTTAAAAGGGTTTGGTTGGAACATCAAGGGAAATCCATTGGGCAATGAAGTCAATTAAGTTTCAATTTGATAAATTTCAGTAGTGATAGATAAGTTTAACAATGCAAGGTAGGAAGACTTATTAGAACTTATGAGCTTTGTGAAATGGTAAATATGGAAAGTTTAAGGATGCATTAAACATAGAGAAATTAAGAATTATAGTGTTTAATTTCAGTTGAAAACATTAAATTTTTTCAGAAGCCAGAATTGGGTGTACTTAAACAAATTCAGATTCTTATTTTTCTTTGAACAAAATAAATAAGAGAAACATATGAATTTACAGAGAAAAAAAAAACATTAACAAGAGAAGATAACATCACCAACAAGTCTAACATGGGAATCCTGAAAATATTTCTATATTACTGAAATTTGTCCACTTGAGCTCAAGGAACAAATTTACATTCAACGTTCTATTTCTTTGAACAAGTCCCAACCACTCTTACTTCGAATTATAAAGTATTTATACAAAATTATCAAAAAATATCTTCAGCGAAAACCTCAAGATATTTTACAAAATATCTTAAATTGTTTGTAAAAATAGAACAAAAATATCGGATATCTAAAATGTTGAAGTTCCCTGGCACTATCTTTGAGGATTTCTGGTGATAAGGAAGAGAAAGTTGAATTTGATAGCAAGTCTAATTTGATGAGGTGGCATCCAAGTCATTAACTCCATGAGCTTTTTCATCACAAAATTCTTAAAAATAGGGTCCAATGACCCCTCTAAATATCTCAATCCATGATATATGTGAAACAAATGAGAGACAAAAACCTCTTTTATTTTTTTAAAATTCATTTTCACATGTTCGGAAACTGCATTTTAAAAGAGTGGCTAAAACAGAAAATGTCTAGAATATATGACTTCAAAGATTCATTCGAATTTGCCAAACCATAATAGTTGTTAGAAAACTAAGAGAAGATTTTTTAAATGGGTTCGTTCTGGAAAAAAAATTCTTTTGGTTTTGAGAAATTATTTCTCATTTATTTTTAAACCATGCTTGAAATTATTGTGTTGTATAGGAAAAAAAACATAGTTTTAAATAACCATTTTCCAACTCGATGCTAACTTTAATTGCCAACGTTCATTGTTGATTTGGTGGGAGTGGGTTGAAATGGATATATGCGGTGGAGGCGGGGAATGATGTGGAGGCACACAGTTGGTGGAAATAATTAACATGTGAGCATGGGAGGAAGGCATGGGAATGGAGTGATTAGTGGGAGCGAGAAAGCGGATTTTTCGAAGGGGGGATGGTTTTGTAAGTAGTTTTAAGCGTAGGTGGGGGAGGGGGTGTTGCGAAGTGATGATAAGTTGCCATGAAGATTATTGATTCTTCCTTTTCGCTTCCCCCTGACAATTGAAGAATGGATGGGATTGTGGGGTGTGGGTGGCATAACCATCGTTGATCTGCGTGGGCCAAGTTGGGCCCATAAAAAGGTGTGCCAATGATATTACATATAGCTAAAATGCCACATTGAAAAATTTTATTTAAATTATGATAATCACCATTTAAATGTCATGATTAACTAATCTAAACCTACTTAATTATCCTCAAGTGATTCATTTTGATTTACAATCCTATTTTTTATTCATTGGAAATAATTTGTAGAATAAAAATTATTTACAATATCATCATATGAAAATCAACATACAATCATAAATTTATCCTATGAATCATAGGACTCTAACAAGGATATGGGTATGGCGTGCTTTGACCTAGACAATAGTTTCCTGGTGGAGGAGGATAATTGTAGGAGGTACTGGTCCCCCCTAGGGTTAACCATAAATCATCTAAGGGAGAGCATATGGTTTCTGATAAGGGTGCGAAAGAGATCCAACGATACTGTCAGCGACATGAGATGCCCCCAGTGCATTGACACCACTATGTTTAGGGAGGTCTAGTAGAATGGTATAAAGATAACTAGATTGGGCATAGATCAAGTCATACTTTAAGGATATTTGGAGCGCATCTTCCTCTGTCTGAGGTAAGTGTGACATGACATCCTTAACTATGGGGGCCAACAACGATCTAAGAAACCAATCAATATAGACATGATCTTCAAAAGCAAGAGCCCTATAGGTTCTCCTCCTTCTACACCATTCATGGACATGGTCAGAAAGGCAGGTGGCATAAGTTTGACGAAATGAAGTCAAGAGTTTGGTTCTGGTGTAATAACAGAGCGGTAACTGAAAATATGATAAGAAATATTTGGCCAGAGGAACAAAAGTGGAATGAGAGGCACGAGGTTGGTTGACATACCACTTAGCCACAACTCCAATAAGCATGTGTTAGAATAAACAAATATGAATTGAGTCATTGGTAATGGAATTAGAGGAACACCACATGTGAAATGAGCGAACATGATTAGTGGCATCTTCTCAAGGATTTCCCTCAAACTTAGGAATATCTGAAGGAAGTTTAGTAGGTATAACTGTCCAACTTTGGTCATGGAGAATGGGATCATTGATAAGATTATTAAAATATGGGAGATCCAAACCAACCATAAAGGGTAGCAATGGAGTAGGAGTGACCGTACTGGTTGAGGTTCCGCTAGTGGTACTACCCGGGGTAGGACTCGAGGTACCACCTTGGTTTCCCACACTTGAAATGGTGCCTCACATGGTGACAATATGAGGTAGATAAGATGCAAAATAAAATGAATCAGTAGACTCAAAGTGAGAAGGACTCGATGGAGGGTTGGGAGGATTAATTTTCACCCGACGGGGAGGAGTAATACGTCCTAATGGGAAGTGAGGATGAAGACCTAAAATTCTTCATGACAAACACCTTGGTGTCACAATGATTTCAACACAAAGATAACATTAAAGGACTAAATAATGATAAGAAACACCAAAGTAACAAACAACAAGAAAACACCTAGTGTAGTGGTGCCAAGTGTAAATAAACTATATAACTATGCTACTCTAATACAAGAAAAACTATCATATCAAAATAAAAATGGCCTCTAGCCTAAAGGTGATCTAATTCCTAAACTAATCCTAAATATATTGTTTTAGATGGCCTTTCAAAGAGAAAGTTAGGGTAGAGAACCAATTGCTTCCCATAACCATTCCTATAAGGTGTTTTCCTAAGATTGGTCACTATGGTTAACTTCATCCAAAGGGGGTGGTCGAGTCTTGAGCTTCTTAGTAAATCAAATAATGCATGGAATTCCCTACCACGGATTGGGTTTCCCTGAGGAGAACAGCTCGCATGATGTCCTAGAATAACCCCCTCTGAATCGGGTTTCTGACACACTTCGGCTTTGACCGTGGGATGGTGAAGGATTTTAGGCTCCCTAAAAACTAAACTTTTAGGTCTCAATGTAAATGATCGATGGGTATTATTGGAAGCCTATCCCACCAATCCTACACCTAACTACACATATTGTTTGGCCTTGATGCCCAAGTGGGCTTAATTTGTGTGTTAGATTATTAAGTGCGGTGTTTAAAGTCTTGAATTTGCGATGTTAACCAAGTTCACATTCGCTTAAGGTGTGTATGTCTGTGAAAAAATGTGTTTATTGGATGGGTAAATTAAGCATGTTTTGTGATGTCATATGTTGTTGAAATAAAATGTTGAAATACTGTAAATAATGCTAAAATATGAAAAAATAAATAAACAACAAATCAAGAACAAAACCCACCCAAAGAAGGTTCTCAAACACCTAGGCAAAAAGAGGCAAACAAGCTACACCAAACACATGAAAAGGGCCTAGAAGATCTAATTTCAATGGGATTGGGATTTAAGGTTGTATGCTGCTGAAAATAGTGCAGAATAACAAAAAAAAAAAGAGGTGAGATCTACTACAAAGGATAGGTAAGAAGCTCAACAAAATAAGGATACTCAAGGGGATATTAGAGGGCAAGGACAAATTAAACTCAAAATGGAGTTATGAAAGCTAAAAAACCTATCCAAAGGGGTTGTAATTAAATGGATCAGGCCCTGAAACAATGGATGAAAGCACTCAAAACCCTAGAATCCTTACTTAGATGATCCCTTCCTAAAAAGGTGGAAGTATATTAGAAACCCAAAGGGGCTTGTTTATACCTCAAAAAAGAAAAACTAAGATAATCCAGGATTAGGAGGGATGAAATAGAGGTAAAAAAACCCAAAATAGTACTCTCAACAAACCTTGAAAATTTGAGAAAACATTCCCGGAAAAATCTGAAAACGCATTTTGTGACCCGTTTTTGAAGGAAAACATTGTTTTTAGGCTCAATAGGGAATTGTGCTCCTTAGAACGCACTTATGGGGCCGAAAACTATGTTTTGGTCTCTGCGTCTCTCAGACGACAGGTTTCAGAAGATGTTTTCATCTCCTTCTCGGCTGGTACCTATGGCCTGTGGAAAACACCAGTAACCGGAAATTTGATAGAATAATGCAAAGAAAGCAATAAATAGCAAAATGGAAGCTAAAAATAGCTGCAGAAAACCATGAAATTTCTGAAGCAAAAGTCACCTAGGAAGCTGAAGTTGTTACACCAGTGGAGTCATTATTTGTTACTATGAAATTCTTTTTAAGGTGTACCAAAAATACCTCATTTACGTTACGAGTGACTAGTGAGAATAGCAACACTTTTGGCTGCTCATACTTCAAATCTACAACGAATATGTGAGAAAACCTGCAAAAACAATGGATGTATGCAAATATAAAAGCATAAACAAAAAATATAAAACAGATGTAAAATCCCAATCTTGGAAAATCTTTAGAAAGAAAATAATTATATTAATGCACCTGGTGAAGGAGATTTACAGAAGGTCATAAGTCCCCCTCAATGGGATGGGTCCTTTGATGTCATCATCGCTTCAGAATTTAGATCTTAATCTCTCTCTCATGTGTGAATCCTAGAAAATGTAGAACTAAAAAATGGGAGCTCGAATGGTATGTGACAATAATAGTGACAATGATAATGATCATGGTGATAAATGAATGAAAACTCATCTTTTTTATATCAAAGTATTGGTTGATCTCGAAAATGATACCTAATATAATGCACTGCAGAAACCCCTCATACTTAGAATAATAAATATTATTGACCAAAACCTAGATCTAACTGCTTTGAATACTTTATTATATTTTTGGAGAGGGAAAAGATATTTAAAATGGTTAAATATATTTATTTAGAAATAATTAACAAATAAATTATTTATTAATTATTTCGTGACTAATAAGAAAAGTGTGAAAATGAAATAACTATTAAATAATGATTTAATCATTATTTCAACTATGGAAATATGGAATAATAAATCATTAATTATTCCTAGGTGATTTAGTCAAATGTGACAAGGAATATCTATTAAGAAATGATTTAATAACTATTCCTAGAGAAAATTAAATAAACAATGATTTATTTAATTATTCTCATGGGTTTTAATCGAAAATAACTTAATAAAAGTGGTTTATTAAATTATTTAATATAGTGAAAGTGATTTTACTATGGTAAAATTAAACTCACATGGTGTATTTCGATCCACCTAGTTAGGAACTGCTAGTGTTATCACTTTTTGGTGATAACACTAGGTCTTACAGACTTCTTGTTCCATGGTGGCCACATAATGAATCCATATATATGATGGACCTTAGACTCATCATGCTCCAAAATTTCAACTAAAAAATTACTATCAATTTCACTCAAATCCAACTTACCATAGGACCTTTACACTATGGAAATCCATGATAGTTCTAAAGGAGGATTCAAAGTGTTCCAAATTCCTATTTATTACTCTCATGTTTGTTTCTATCCAAAATAATAACTTTCCTATTTCTAATGATTACCCATTTTCCTTCTCTTCTAGCTTCATTTACCTTTTGAACTTTCTTCCTTGATTTGGCTTGGTCTTCCTGAATGAGGTCCTGATTTATAAACATCCCTATCCCTTTTAGGCCTGGAGTTTTACTAAATAGACCAATTTTTTTCTCACTACGGCTTACCATAACATAGAAGAGTCTATCTTTATGCTTGAGTATCTTTCACAACCTTCTTGCTTCTATGAGATAAGTTGTTTCAATTTGTGACTTGCATTTTAGTTCTTCTTTTACTATTTCTAATGTGTTCTCATTTTTTTTTCTCCTTTTGTACTAACTAATTATAATATTCAAGGGTTTTTTATTATGTTCATAATCTAATTCAATTAGCTTGTTCATTTCCTCTTTAATATGTTTGATGTCTAATTTATTATTTGTACTACTTAGAGTTGAATTTTTATTTATTTTTTCTTTTAACTCTTTAACCTCATCTTTTAAGGAACATTTTTCTTAAACCATTGATTTTTTTTGGTTTTCCATTTTCCTATATTTCACTATCTTCATTTCTAGAACCCTAATATTTCCTTTTCTAACAATTTGAATTTTTTGCCCATCATTGTAGCAAATTCTATTTATGTTCCATCTCTTTTTCTTCACTCCTTTTTTCTACTGCATCAATATGGCCATACAAAATTTCTAGTGTGACTTTACTTAGCCTCTCCTGGTAGTTTAAGGCTTTGAAATATGTGGTAAAGTGTTTATAGTTGAAATAAAAATAAAATAATATAAAAAGTAAAGAGAAATCAAAATGACAAAATGAACTTGTGCACTTGGATTATGAGCACCATAGTATGTTTAAGATGTTCTAGACACTACAAATATGAAATACCCGCCACAGACACGAATATCACTACGGGCATGAATATTATCAGTGAAGAGTTCAATGTTCACCCATGCCCAAAGAAAATAACTATAGAGTTTCTAACACATTCGAAGTGATGAATCATTATAGAGATTGAAGAGTTGAATGTGTCAAATGATCGTAGCAAATATAATAAAGAAAATAATCACAGCAAAGAATTAATATCTTATATCACTACATCCACCATTCCAATGGTAGTGTTCAAATGTAAGTCCTTGTCATCGCAAACACAAATATTTCACCACAAGCATGAATATAATTTCAATCTACAAGCACCATTCTAACCGCAAAGTTCAAATGTAAGCCCACCAGAATGAATCACCACAGGTATGAATTATAATTTCCAACACGAAGACATGAATCATCGTAGGCACATGACACTATAAGTCATCTTAATACCATATATTTGTACATATGTATGGGTATGGCATATATATATATATATATATATATATATATATATATCTCGTGAGTAATGAGTGTTTTTTTTAAAGAAAAATAAGTAATAAGTATTTATATAGTTGTTAACTAAATTGAAAAATGAAGTTTTGAAATAACATGGTTATGAAAATGAATTATCATTATTTAAATTTCGTTTAATGTCACATGTATATTGAATATTTAAAAAAAAATATGTTTGCAATTTGATTTGTAATAACAATAATAAGATTTGTTAAATTTTTTAACTTATTTACTTTGGGTTTTCTTGATCATAAATTTACCTTTAACAAAAAAATTACCACATTGAATTTCAAAATTAAGTAAAATTTTAAACATCTTTACTCTTTACTAAAGTCAATACCATTTCCTAAATCAAAGGAAAAGAGTTGATTCAACACAAACAATCAAAATCCAAAATATTTTAATATTTCTTTTAATTAAATATTTGTAAAATGAATCTTTAAAGAAAACACATTTCAATTATAAATCTTCCGGGAAATCACATAAGTAATTTTTGGAACCGACCTGTTTCGAACTCCAACTGAAGTTCATCATCAGGATAATGAAGATTAGCTGATCTGACATACACATTTATACCAAGAAGAGAGAAGCAACGGTCAAAAATAAGAAAAATCATAAAATAATCCAAAAAATATAACTAACCCATCCTAAAAACTAAAAACGGTCAAAAATAATAAAATTAAAAATGGTCAAAAATAAAACTAAAACTAAAAATATAAAAGTCATAATCACCACTTCATATAAAATCAACCCTAAAAACTCCCCCAACAAGATAAAAAGGTTATTAAGAGAAAAATTCAAGTCAAAGTCATAAACTCTAAATAAATTAAAAATAAATAGAATAATAAAATAAATACAATAAATTAATAAATAAACAGAGGAATAAAATTAGACACAAGAAATTAAAATACAATAAAAAATAAAATAAAACGAAAATAAAAATAAATTATTTGTATTTTATATTAATTAATAAATAAATAGATTCACATACATAAACCAATAAATAAAATAATAACAATAAAAAGACCAAATCATAAAATAAAAATAATAAAAACCAAAGAATATAATGACCCAGTAAAAAGTAAAATGAAAACTAAAGAAATCAAGTCAAAGTCATAAAAAATAATTAATTTATAAATAAATAAAAATATAAACATAAATAAAATAGTAAAATAAAATCAATAAATAAAATAAATTAATAAATAAATACATGAAAAAACTTAAAAAAATAAAAAAATAAAAAAATAAATAAAAATAAAATTATATATATATATACATATATATATATATATAATTTTTAATTAAATTTTAATAAATAAATAATCAAATACTAAAATAAAATAATAGAATAAAAACCAAAGAATACAAGGAAACTTACAAGGAGTGAAGCGATGGAATCCAACAACTGCTAACTTTCCATTCGTCATCCCTGTTCAACATGCGGGACCTCTTCTCAATCTTAATCGCCTCCCTAAATTTCCGGTGATGTAAATGGTCAACCCTAGCAAGGATTCTAGTGTCCTCCATACAGATCTGATGCTTTGTCTTTTCTGCATGCTCAGCTAACGCAAAGGACTTGGTTCTACCATGCCTAATATCCGCAGCATGCTCCTGGAACCTCTTATTAATCGATCGACCAGTTTCACCAATGTAGGGAGTCCCGCAAGAGCACGGAATCAAATAAACACCTTTCACGTTTTAGGGTCCCACATGTTGTATGTGGACAAATTAAATCTTTAAATATATAATGTTTCATATCAAAATTGCAATAGCCTCAAAATTTAATAAAAATAAAAATCTAAATAAACTTGAGGAAAACTTTGGACCTCGAGATTTGATCTCTCTCGATGCTTGATAGATCTAAGAGTTAAGATAGATCTAGATTAGTATAAATAATTAAATTGAATATATATTTATTATTACTTTTCATTAAATGAAAATGATATTATTATTATTATTATTATTATTATCTATTTTCTTCCCTCTGACTGTCCCCTCTATAAAAGTGCGAATACCTTATAATTCAAAAACTTATTTCATATTAAAAGATAAATTAAAATTCTGAATATTTATCATATCCTAAATTTTAATCTATTGTAAATCATTTCTAAATTTATATAGAACACCTATCACTGAAAAAACATATATCATATTAAGATAATTTTATAATTATAAAATATTTATCATCTTATATTTTATACATTATCAATTATTTCTTCATATTTTTATATTATTCTAAATTCACATCATATTATAATTATATTTCTTTATCTAGAAGAATCCATAACTTGGTAAGTATCCTCTCCCAATAACGCCAACACGAATATGCATTGGGGGATTGAATATAGAGCCTAGAACCTATCACTGACAATACTTTACATATCATCAAAAACTTGCATTGGGGATTGAATATGGAACTTTCATTGTTGTCATTACTTTACATATCATCAAAGACTTTCCAAGTAAATTACATATGGGAAGCATCATGACATAATTATTACTCCTAGTATTGCTTTTTTTTATATTTTTATATTAACTTTAGTTAATGTCATATTATAAGTATTATCTATTATATCTTTTTCTTCCAATTTATATTATATCTTTTTGTTCCAAATTATATAGTTTAAAAAATATTTTAAATAATTTTCTTTATTTCAAAAAAAATCTAAATTTTAATTTACAAAACCAATTAAATCATTACAATAACATACTCAAAAGAAACTCAACAAATTACTAATAAAAATAAAACTTGGATAAACCAAATAACATTCCATTATAGAAACACTCACACTAAACTCAATAAAGTACTATTATTTGTTACATATTATTTAAATTTACATTATGACATAATTTTTCATAATAAATTGTTGCGTACTATATTAATTTTAAATTTCATTCCAATTTATTAAAAGAAATTATATATCAAATATAAAGATCAGGGTTAGTGTGAGAGGTGTGATCTTAAGTGATTTTGACTACTTAAATTTGATAACACCCACACTAACCAAGCAAACAAACAAAAAAATACAGACAGACAACTTATCACACAAGCAAAATTGGTTCACCCTAAATACACCATGGTCCATGTTCGACAACCAAGCTTCAACTTGGGTATTATAATCATGGTTAATGTGGATTGTAGAGTGTTCAACTGTATAAAGCATGGAATTGGGAGAGAACGGAGGTAATATTACTTATTTCATTAGCTTCTTTATTATGGATGGGATGTTTACTTAAATGAATATTGTAAATGTTGACTCTTCCTTGTTGGACATAGACAGAAATATTACCGTATCTTAAATTATAATATTAGTGTATCGGTGTTGATTAGAGGTGGTTTTTTTTGCAATCGCAATATTTTTATAAGGTTGATATTCTAGAGATAATATTATGATGATATGGTTTATTCCTATAAATTATACATTTATTATTCACTTTTACAGTAATACACATATTTATAATATTCAATGTTTTTTTATTAAATTATATTAAGTATTGATTATACTATTCTATAAACATATATAAGCAATTATTTTTTCCTAAAGAAGGATTTGAATTGATAAAAAAAAATTAAGTATTTATACAGTGATTCATATTAATAAAATTTATAAAATTATTTAATATTTTATTATAAATTTAATATAATTATATATAATTTTATTTAATTGAATATAAATTTAAAAATAAATAATTAAAATATTTCCATAATTTCTATAAAATTTATCTTTATTTAAAAGAATATTTTAAAAATATACCTTCCTTCATTCAAAGTTTTTTCATTGCCACGTTAGCACGGAAATTTTTGAAATAGGGAAAGAGAACATAGTGTGACTTTTCACCTAATTTATTTGACTTTTGCAAAAAATTGACTTTTATTTACAAATGTGCTGCAAGACTCATAAGAAAACTTTGAAATAGGAAAGGAGAATATCATGTGACTCTTTACCTAATTTATTTGACTTTTATTTACAATTCCGATCCAAGACTCATATAAGATAATCGGAAAAATAAGAAATAAAAGAGTATAAAAGGTCTAACCAATAATTTTCTTGTTTTATGAATATAATGTGTGAGGTGAACAAAACATTAGCGCGGGGAGTGTATCATTCACATTATTTGAGCATGTCGAATATATAGATTCACATTTAGTAGTTGCATACCCTAAACCTTTATGGAGATAACTTACTTCGCTGAGGGAAGGATTATGAGATTTATTTATTGTATTGTATTTATTTGATGAGTAATTTAATTGTTAATTAAACTTTTATTACAAAGTTTTTTTTAATAGAGACAAATTTTAAATAAATTTTATTATTGGTTGATATTTATATAAAAAAATAAATGATTATTATTGTATTAAATAGGGGTTGTGATTGTATTATATAGTAAATTAAAATATTTAATATTAAAGTTTTCAAAATTTTGAAAGTGTTTATTATTTTTTTTTAATATATATTTTTTTAAGACGTGGTAGGTATTTTGATGTTAAAATAAAATTTTGGTTTTTGGGTCGGAATCTTTATATATTTCTTCATATTTCATAACTATAATACATTTAAAAGGCAATAATATTGAAAATATGTGCTTATGATATGTTTTACTAATTATTATAAACAAATTCCTACCATATTCCTTTCAAAAAGCTCCTAGTCAATTTTTATCTACATAACATCAAAAAAATTTAAAACAAGATAATTTATCTTGCAGATGGTGGTCTCACCTCTTCAAATTCTTCTTGCAGCTAAAATCCATTATCCTTATCCTATTGTTCCTACCTCCCAAAATTTTGTAGCCCTTTTCTTCACTAGTCCCTTGTTAGTCTTGCTTTCTTCCAAAGTAAACGTAGCTCCTCTATTGAAGTGGTCTTAAACCTCTGCCATTATCATGTCCATGGTTATCAATTTTGTTCGAACCTCAGCTTGGAATTGTTCCATTTTTCTCTACATCAATTCATACTTGGTATCCATTAATAGTTGATAAGCCTTCCTTTCCTTTTCCTCTAACGCACCCTTTTGCTTCATGGCATTTAACAACCCCTCTATTTCCTCCAACAATATTTGCAAAAGCAATTTTATTTTGGCATGATTGTTCCCACCGGATGAGGTCCCCAGATCCTCCATAATAAGTATATGTTGCACTACTCAATTTCCAAGAGTTAACAACCGTTGCGGCTCGCAATAGCAAACACTCAACAATAATGTAGTGGGAGTTCAAATATGAACACTACCAAGCATCATATAACCTCCTCTACCTCTATTCCTCCACCCTAGAGCATCAAATTGCAAAGAAATTGAATCCATGCAAAAATATCATTGAATTCCCTGAGGTGATTGTTGAATGATATAGTGGGAGAAAGGGATTAAATCCATTCTATAAATTGGATGTGTTGATGTGTTCCCCACCTGTATATTCTAATTCATATCTTGAAGTATTAAAACCGGTGACCACTTTGCTCGCCTGAGGCTTCACTCCTTTGCCCGATGTTATGATGATTTGGACAGGATTGTGCTTCTATTGATCTGCATGGCTGGAGACTTAATGGTAACCACCACTTCTTCATTTCCAATGTTGGGATATGAGCCTATGTCCAATTATTGGATGATTGAACATATGGGGAGTCCTCTGTATTATATGCTTGATCATTTATTCAAATGCTCAAGCCTTTATAAATAGTTTTTTGTCCAAAAATTGTGTTCATTGTTTTCATGGTAGAGGAGAATTTACAATTAACCTATGGTCCAATTCTAAATACCCTTGCTCCAACATAGTCCCTCTATTTTCCAATGTGGCAACTGATGTGTTCAACTTCTTATACATATGGAAAAATTAATTTTTTTCAAAATGATGTGTTTGTAAATCAATCCTTTGCAATATAGGAGAGAGGTCATAATTGTGTGATCCCTTTACTTTCCACACCTGTTGAATTACAACCATCAAGTCTCTAACCACCATAACTTTAGAAATTTTCCTTGTTATTTCTAATTATAATCCCTGCCAAAGGACTAGATATTATACCCCATCCATATTGTATCTTTATTTGTTCATCGGGGCGAAGGATAGCCCCTCCGGCTCCTTCCACCCTTGAAAGTGTATATTTATTATTTGAGAATTGTTTTATAATTTGGTTAATATAACAATAAATTTTATTAGTATAAAATTTTATAAATTGAGTTAGTCATTAATATATTATAAGAGTTCCCTGGATGGGGTAATCAGATCGAGAGAGGGTAGCGGGGAGATATTGTTGAAATTTGCAACAAGAAACAATGAAATTGGCATCCAGAAATAAAATCGAGAAAATGGCACCTAGAAATGGCTACCATGTGAGGCTTAATTAAATTGAAAGCAAATTGTAATTTCATCTCATAACAACTTGTATCAGTTAACTAAGTCAGAAAGACTAAGTTAGCTTAAGAATTTCGAGTTGAGGGTCATAGGTGAGGCATGTAGAGTGATTCTATTATTTTCAGGGTCGAGTTGCAGTTGTAGCTCTAGTGTGATGTGGGTGTTATCATTTAACTTAAATTAATTGAGTTAAAATCAGTTTAACTAGTTCTAACTGAGTGATGAGCTAGTGAGAGCTCAAGTGAATTAAATTCGATTTAATTCCCAAGTAGTGATCTATCAAGTAGCTGATGATTCACTATTAATATATGCATGCATGTCAATTATAATGACGAACCAGTTGAGACATAGGTTAAAGGGAAGTAAACTATCGGTTATATTATTAACGAATTTCCCAGGCAGAATTATAAAATCACAGGAAGGCTCATGATGGATTACACAGTCAAGGAAGGTTGATTATCCTATTTAATATGGATTAATTTCCTAGGGATTGTGTGAGCAAGGCTAGGCTAAGAAAAGGCTGAGAATTGGCTAAGTGTTAGTCAATTTTTCCTGATAATTGCTAGTCAATTTTGAGCGAGATCAGGGTGAGACAATCGGTAAAGTGCAAGAATTTCTTGGTGTGAGAAAGAATTGTATTGTTTCATGATTCTTTGACTATGTATAATATATGATAGAGGAGTTTTGAGCAAGTGCTTTACCCAAATCCATCTTTTGTTGTGTGATTGATAATCTCTTTTCTCTTACTTGCATGTGATTGAGCGATCGTGTTTTATATTGCACGAATATAGTAGAAGGATTCAGTATCTTTCTTTAGTAAATTGCATGATCGGATTGAATCCATTGGTATAGAGTTTCTATATAATTTCTACATGGTATCAGAGCTGTGTTAGAGATTTTCTAAATGGTATCAGAGCGCTAGGAAACAAAATAGAAGAGAAGAAATTTAGTTTGTCTTGAACAGGTTCAACTTTGCTGATTTATTCTTTAAGATCTAGCAACAGATCAAGATCTCTTTCAATGGCTTGAGTCTCGAATTTTCACTTGAGGGAAATTCGAATTATATTGCATTGAAGGACAAGATGGAGGCAGTGTTGGAGGACAACAGGTTGAAGGAATTCATAGATACTGATATTCCCAAGCACACAGTAGAATATGCCCAACTTCTTGATGCATGGAAGAAGAAGGTAGCAAAGGCGAGAAGGACCTTGTTGGAGGGAGTTCGAGATTATATTTTCTCAAGTCTCCATGGGAAGGTACCTCCATATGCTATGTGGAAGGCGTTGACAAATTTGTTTCAGAACAACAATGACCAAAGGAAGTTGGCATTGAAGGAAAAGCTCATAAATATGAAGAAGGAGGAGGGTGAGACGGTACCAACATACTTGGTGAAGTTCACTCAATCTGGATATGAGCTTGGAAGTGTTGGTGTGACCATAGTCGCTGATGACTTGGTGAGCCTAGCACTTATCGTCCTTCGCAAGACCTAGCATAGTTACCAAGACTCTATGAATTGGAGGGAGAAGTTACCAGACAGAGAGCATTTGTAGTCCGACTTGGTAACATAAGAGATAAGGCGGAGCACCAGAGATGAGACCTCCAGCACCAACAAAGAAGAAGATTGTGCATTAGTGGGAAAACAAAAGATGGCCAAGGGAAAGAAATCACAAGGCAAATAGGGCAAGAGAGAATTGTCCAAGATCATATGTTTTCACTGTCACGAGTATGGTCACTATGCTTCGAATTTTCCATAGAATAAGGCAAGCAAGAAGGAGCCTGCAGTTACATCGGGTGAAGCATTGGCTTCACAGTTCAAACTTGATTTTACTCTCATTGCATGCATGGAGAGCATTGTAATGGGATGCATATGGTATCTATACAGTAGTAGCTCATTCCATATGACGGGGAATAGAGATCTCTTTAGTGAATTGGAAGAGAAGGACCTCCATCAGAAAAGGAAAGGTGTTCCTTAAACACATAGCCATGGGAAAGGTGAGGCAGATTAGTTGAAGAGTCAAGAACATGTATTCTCTCGAGGTTGAGGATGCATGCAAGGCTTTGAGGAGAAAAACAGTGGTTAATGACTTGGTGGTTGAGAGGGAGTAATTATCTATCAACATGTAGCCTCAGAAGCAGTCTCAGAAGGTTGTGGAGCAGCCACAATTGGAGAAGGAAAGAGGAGATTCAGTTTAAGATTAAGTCAAGAAGAGACCTCCAGGAGGGGGAAATTTCGAGTTAGAAAGGTAGAGGGAGTACATGCAGCTATACCTCTAGGTCTAAGGTGGGGCGATGTGCAGACATAATCCCAAGAGAAGAAATCTAGGTAGGGTCCATTGAGATGGTTTGTCTCATGGATCGAACATGGCTTCAAGGAGCCCACAATACAACAGTAGCAAGAAGGATCAGTTATATTGATACAGGCATATGTAAGGAGGTCATAAATCAGAGTGACAGATGTCAGATATTGGAGCGCAGATCAGAGTTGGCAATAGTGCAGAGGGCACAGATGGAGATGTCAGTAGCAACACAGAGAGTTTAGTAGACATGTACAGTAGCTAGCAGCAGTCAGAAAACTCTAATGATAGATGCATTATACTAATTCAGTTGTTTGGAGGCTATTCAGTTTCAGGAGAGTTGCATGTTCAAACAACACTAGAGAAGTGTTGCATGCAAGAAAATTCCAAAGGTACCATATCGGGATAGATTGATTACTTTCTTGATGAGAGGGAGTGTTGAAATTTGTAACAAGAAACAGTGAAATTGGCATCCAGAAAATGGCACCTAGAAATGGCTACCATGTGAGGCTTTTGATTTAATTATCCCTCACTTAAATTGAAAGTAAATTGTAATTTCATCTCATAACAACTTGTATGAGTTAACTAAGTCAGAAATACTGAGTTAGCTCAATAATTTCGAGTTGAGGGTCAAAGGTGAGGCATGTAGAGTGATTCTATTATTTTCAGGGTCCAGTTGCAGTTGTAGCACTAGTGTGGTGTGGGTGTAATTAGTTAACTCAAATTAATTGAGTTAAAATTAGTTTAACTAGTTCTAACTGAGTGATGAGCTAGTGAGAGGTCAAGTGAATTAAATTAGATTTAATTCACAAGTAGTGATCTATCAAGTAACGGATGATTCACTATTAATCGTTGCATGCATGTCAATTATGATGACGACCCAGTTGAGACAAATGTTAAAGGGAAGTAAACTATCATTTGTATTATTAGTGAATTTCCCGGGTACAATTATAAAGTCACAAGAATGCTCATGATGGATTTTGTAGTCAAGGAAGGTTGATTATCCTATTTAATAGGGATTAATTGCCTAGGGATTGCGTGAGAAAGGCTGGGCTAAGAAAAGGCTAAGAATTGGCTAAGTGTTGGTCAATTTTTCTTGAGAATTGCTAGCCAGTTTTGAGCAGGATCAGGGTGAGACGATCGGTAGAGTGCATGAATTTCTCGGTGTGAGAAATAATTGTATTGTTTCATGATTATTTGACTATGTACAATATATGATAGAGCGGTTTTGAGCAGGTGCTTTCCCCAAATACATCTTTTGTTGTGTGATTGATAATTTCCTTTCTCTTACTTGCATGTCATTGAGCGATCGTGTTTTATATTATGCAAATATAGTAGAAGGATTCAATTCTTTCTTTATTAAATTGCTTGATCAAATTGAATCCATCGGTATATAGTTTCTATATAATTTCTACAGAGATACCACCATCCCACTAGGCCACATGCCATTGGGACATGGTAGGAAACTCCCATAGTGGTTCAAGTGATAACATGCAAGAGGCATGCGGGAGTTTTGCAAGAAGCAATGTCCTACCTACAACAGGGGATCAACACTTGTTCAAGGCCTCAATCAAACCTTTATTTTTTGGTATGGTGACATCCATTAGTGTGTGGTCTCGATTTCTAGTAAGGGAGATTTTATCCTTGGAAGGAGACTTTCGTTGAAGACCTTCTGAAACCTAGATGCAATTTTAATATATTATGTAGAAAATAGAAAGAAATAATCTAGCTCTATTCTAGGCCTAAGGTATCCTAACTAAGATCTGGAAGTAGTTCATATTATCTCATTTAGGAGCAACAAGAACAAAATGAACATGAGATAAATATGCATATCAAGCTATAGAAGTAGTTAAAATAACTTGATAACAATTAATCAAAAATACGCATATGCCTTAACTTATCAAACCAGGAGGTAACTCCGCAAATCAGAATGTGTATTAGATGAAGAATGTGCATGTATTTATACATGGAGGAGAGGCTATTGGGATTCATCTCCCAATGACTCTTGGCCTTCCTTATTTCCTAATATTATTTAATATACAATATTAAATATCCTCACCCAACCCTTAGGATTAGGTGTCAACCCCTTTAATCCGAAGGGATGTTGGTGAGTCCAAGCATCGATCTGAACTTTTCAAACTTTTCTATTCCAAGTGCTTTGGTGAATATATCAGCAGTTTGCTCATTTGTGGAACAATGATGTAGATGGATGGTTTTGCCCTGAACATGATGTCGAATTATATGGTATTTTATATTGATGTGCTTTGTTCGATCATGGAACTTTGGGTTCTTGGCCAACTTTATTGCAGAAGTGTTGTCGATCATGAGTGGTGTTGAATACGTTTGTTTCATCTGAAAATATTCTAGGATTTTTCTGAGCCACACAATTTCCTCTATTGCTTTAGCTGTTGCCACATATTCTGCCTCAGTCGTGGAATCTGCTGGAATTGACGTTTGCGTGATCTCCATGAGACAGCTCCTGATCCAAGACTCATGGTGTAACCTGTAGTAGACACCCTTGTTTCTTTGTCCCCATCAAAGTCTGAATCAACGTATCCGATCAAGCTGAAGTCGCCTACCTGTGTATATTTGAGTCCAAAGTCTTGAGTCCCCTTCAAGTACCTTAACACTCTTTTTGCAGCAGACCAATGTCCTTCACAAGTTTTTTGCATAAACCTTGAGAGGATTCCAACAGAAAATGAAATGTCAGGTCTGGTGGTGGTCAGGTAGATAAGACTTCCTATAAGCTGTCTATACTTAGTTGCATCCTTGAATTCCTTCCCTTCAATGAATGTGAGCTTCAAGTTTTTTTCCATTGGAGTGGTTAAGGGATTGCATTCATCCATGCCAAACTTGTTCAAAAGATCTCTAATGTACTTCTTTTGAGAAAGAAATATAAATTTAGGATGTTGAATTACTTCAATACCCAGATAGTAATGAACATAACCCAAATCAGTCATTTCAAAACCTTTCTTCAATTCTTTCTTCATGGATGAAATATAACTCTCATTGTTCCCTATTATCAAAAGATCATATACATACACCACAATATATACAACTGTTTTTCCAAATTTCTTAACAAACAAATTTGCATCATCAAGATCAAAATGTTTGAAGTCAAGTTTCAGAAGATGCTCGGTTGATTTCTCATACCAGGCTCGTGGTGCTTGCTTGAGGCCATACAAAGATTTTATAAGCTTGCAAACTTTGTGTTCTTGGCCCTTTACAAGAAATCCTTTTGGCTGGGACATAAAAAATTTCTCCTTTAGATCTCCATTCAAAAAGGTAGTTTTTACATCCATATGATAGACTTTCCATCCATTCTGAGCTACTAGGGCAAAGAGAGTCCGGATGGTTGTCCATTTTGCTGTGGGGGAAAAAGTTTCTTCATAATGGATTTCTTCTTTTTGTGCAAAACCTTTTTCCACAAGCCTGGCCTTGTGCTTGTCAAGTGAGCCATCTGCTTTATACTTGTTCTTGTAGACCCACTTACAACCAATTGGTTTTGGTTCCAAAGGCAGATCAACCAGCTTCCAAGTGCAATTCTTTATCAAGGCATCAGACTCCTTTTGCATCGCTTCCTTCCATTCATCATGGGAAGCGGCTTCTTTGAAGGAATTTGGTTCATGATCTGTAGACAAACTCAATTCATAGTTATAAGCAATATCCATATCAACAGGAGAATCAGAATTATCTACGTCACCTTCGTTTTGTTTAGTGGAACTTCTTGTTCCTATTTTTCCAACCTCATTAGGATGAACATTCTCTAGTGTCTTTGTCAGCCATTTGGGAGGACCTTTCTAAGATGGCCCGGGCTGCTCATTTGACTGAGTTGGGATTGATTCAAGATTCAATCTCCCAATTCTGTCAATCACATCATTCAATGTGTCATCTGTGGTTGTTTCTTCATGTGGGGGAGAGAGTGCTTCAGGAAATGATTCCACAGTTTGATTCAATATAGGAATCCCCCCTTCACGATGTGGAATCTGATTATCAAATTATTGGAAAGACTTTGCATGTGTGAATCTATCCAGGTGATCAAGTTGTCGCTCAACAACCTTGTCACTCTTGGAAGATTCAAGGAATATGACATCTCTTGCTATTACAAACTTCTTATTGGCTTCATCATCGAGACGATATCCTTTGGAGGTATTGGAGTACCCTAAGAAGATACATTTTCGACTTCTAGCACCAAGTTTATTCCTTTGACCCTTGGGTATCAAGGCATAACAGGTGGACCCAAAGACCCTGAAATGCTTTACCGAAGGAATGTGGCCATGCCACATTTCAAAAGGAGTTTTGTTTCTAATTTAACTTGAAGGACACCTATTCTTTATGTAAATAGCACATAGAACTGCATCAGCGCAAAACATCAATTTTACATTCTTGAAAAACAACATGGAGAAAACCATATTTAAAATATTTATGTTCATTCTTTCAGCTACACCGTTCTGTTGGGGATTATATGGCACAGTTTTTTGATGTTTGATCCCATGTTGATGAAGATAATTTTCAAATTCGTTTGAAGTGTATTCTTTTCCATTATCAGTACATAGAGAGCCAATATGAGTTTGTGCATCATTTTCAATCCATGCATGAAAATTCTTGAATGTTTGAAAAGCATCATACTTGTTCTTCAATAAGTAAATCCAACACATTCTGGTGTAGTAATCAATAAATGTCATCATATATTTATTTCCATTTGCAGAAGCAACAGGCATAGGGCCACATAAATTTGAATGAACAAGCTCAAGTTTTCTATGTGCTCTGGAGTGTGAATCATGAAATGGCTATTCGCTATGCTTTCCTAGAATACAAGCATCGCATTCCTTAGGTTTCCTAGGAATTGTAGGCAATCCATTAACACCATTTTTCTTCAAAAAACGAAGGCTTTCATAATTTAAGTGTCCAAATCTAGCATGCCATAAAAGAATTGATGGGAATG
The DNA here is from genome assembly GCA_034641835.2 of Pinus albicaulis. NCBI lineage: Eukaryota > Viridiplantae > Streptophyta > Pinopsida > Pinales > Pinaceae > Pinus > Pinus albicaulis. The sequence goes on along the minus strand of CM076584.1, from coordinate 211,261,274 downwards.
TACCTTCATCATGATGTGAATTGAATGCAAAGTTTTGAGCATGAGCAGATGAACCTTTCAGCTTCAAGAGTCTTCCTTCTTCTATTCCCTCCATGAAAAGTGAGTGATCTGATGCTTTTCTGACCTTCTTCCTTGCCATCAAACAAGTGAACTGAGTGTCCTTGCTGGCGGATTTGGACCAGGGACAACAAGTTTCTCCTCAACTCGGGGAGGTATAAAACCTCATGTAGAATATGATCTGGAAGACCAGGTAACTTAAGCCTGACTATACTAAGCCCTGATGGCTTGAGTTTGGATTTATCTGCAAAATATACTGCTCCATCAACTTTGTCAGTAAATTCTTCAAAATAATATTTTCTAAATGTCATGTGACATGTTGCTCCTGAATCTAGCAACCAATCATCTCTCCATGAAGTAAATGAAACATCAAATAAGTCTTCTGTTACTCCATTGTTACAATGTGCTAGAACATAATGAGCGAATTCAGGTGCTTTACCGTTGTCTTTGTCATTAGTTTTACCTTTGTCTTGATTTATTTGCTGCTCAATTTTATCCCAAGGTGTCCTGCATTTGGATGCATCATGTCCATATTTATTGCAACTTGTGCAATGAAGATCAGATTTGTCAGATTGTCTGCCCCCCTTTCTCTAAAGTTTCTTCTTCCTCTTCCTCTTCTGCCACCTCTTCCTCTAGAAGAATCTAGAGCATGACTCTTTTCTCTATGTGCCAAGTATGCAGCCTCTTCAGAAGACAAAGGGATTTTCATCTTCCTGAAAGCTTTCTCTCTTTCTGCAAACTTTTTCTCAAGGGTCTCAAAGGTGATATGTTCAAGGTTTCCAATTTCTTGCAATGACTCAAGATAATGTGAGTAAGTCAGATATAATGCCTTAACATATGCTATTAGAGATATGTCAATTTTTGCACCAGTGCTATCAATGTAATGCATGATAGATCTTACTTATGAAGCTAAAGCAAGGGGATCATCATTCTTCATTTCAATACTGAACAACTTAATCATCAATTGAACAATTTCTAGTTCTGAATGTGAGTCATAGAGTTCTTTTAGCTTGTTCAAGGCTTCATAGGCATTTGAAAATGATGAAATATGGCGACTCACCTCTTCATTTACGGAAGTTGCAATCAAGGCATAGGCCTTGCAGTTCTTGTTTTCCCAAATGGCGAGCTCCTTATCTAAAGTGGGCTTTGCTGGTGGATTTCCTTCTTGTCCTTCACAGATTCCTTTCCACAACTCATTAAAAATGAGAGTGTGCTTGATTTTCCTAGACCATTCAAGATAGTTCTCCTTGCCGGAGAGAACCACCCCTACAATAGATATGAGAGAATGCATTCTTCTGAAGGGAAAAAATAATTCCTTTGCTGGAAAAAATTCTTTTGAGGGGGAAAAAATTTTGCTAGAAAAATCCCCAATTTTGGAAATATACTCAATTTTGCAAAAAAATTATATATATATATATATATATATATATTTAATTTTTTTTTGTTTGGAGAAAAATTTGGTGTAGGGGAGGTGATAATTGGGGAGGGTATTATATAGGGGAGGTACTATATGGTGGGGGGGGGGGGGGGGAGCGCGCGGTATTATATAGGAAATGGTATTAAAACAGAGCGCATTGCATAGCGCAGACAGAGTGTATTGAATAGTTGTATTAAAATGGACAGAGTGTAAAGGATGTATTGCAGAGGGAGTAGGAGCATTAGATAGCGCAGGTCGGATGTGGGGAGTCGACATGTTATGGGAGCCTGCATGAGGAGAGGGGTTGAGGGTGTGTGAGGGGGAGGGTAGCTTAGAGAGTCGTGGTAGCGGGTAGGGAGAGTGACGGAGTTGGGTATGAGTGCTGCGAGGGGTAGGCAGAATAGAACAGACAGCAAGGGTGGGGAGGGCTAAAAGGCCACAGGGGTAGCGAGGGAGGTTAGGGCCGAAAGGCCACGGGGAGTCAAGGGTTGAAATCATAGCACGGTGTAGTGAGAAGCATAGGAGCGAGCAGGTAGGGGGATGTAGGAAGGTTGGGAGATGCGTAGGTGTTGGGGAAGAGGGGGGTCGTAAGGCCGAGGAGTTAGGTTGAGCGTTGGAGAAAGGGTGCGTTGCTGTGGGTATAGATGCGTTGTTGTGAGCGAGTGTGAGGGGGCTGGGGTAGATAGGGGATGGGGACTACTGTAGAGTGGGCGTGGGGAAACAAATATGAGCGAGCGGGGAGTCGAGGAGTGAGGCCGAGAGGCCAAAAGAAAATTTAGGAATTGTAGAATTGCAGGTATTTGCTGGAACTAAAAATTTCAGATTTGCAGGAGCTGCAGAATTGAAGATTTGTAGAATCTTCAGAAGCTACAAAAATGATTTAGAACTGTGCATAAATTGTAGAGATAATTTTAAAAAAATGTAGAATTGCAGTATATAAAATCAGAATGGCAGCAATCTAATGGAGCAGCAAAAACTAGACATAGAACTGACTGAAAAAAAGACTGTTAGCAAAAATGAGGGAGTTACACCACAGGCAAGAATGCCAATAGTGGGACTGGCTCTGATACCATGTCATACTAGGAGGTAACTCCGCAAATCAGAATGTGTATTAGATGAAGAATGTGCATGTATTTATACATGGAGGTGAGGCTATTGGGATTCATCTCCCAATGACTCTTGGCCTTCCTTATTTCCTAATATTATTTAATATACAATTAAATATCCTCACCCAACCCTTAGGATTAGGTGTCAACATAACTCAATAAATAGTTACTGGAAAAAAATGCATACTTGTTCTCAATATGGAGGACTAACATAAATTTTAAATGAGATAATTATAATCCATTAGATTGTGGAAATAATTCACATAACAACTCAATCATTAAATGAAATACATGTTAGTAAACAATTACTAGAAATTCATTGATATGTATAGTCACATTCAAAGACTAATAACAAATTCAATACAACCATGACAAATCAATAATAATGAGTTTTAAATAAACACGTTTCATAAATGACAATTCTATGCAATGTACAAATTTATATATGCGTAATCTAACGAGCTGTCATTTTTTCCCTAAAATAATGGAAATTCTGGCACGGTGTTGATAAAATCTGGCGGAAATTTTTGGAAATCTAGGCTATAGTTGTCAAGCTTCAATATTTTGGGTGCCCCATGGGTTTTTAATGGTGGTGAATCCATTTTGACCATTAAAAACAAAATTCAGGCACTCCTATTGTTATCTTTTTTGGAAAAAAATGGTTAGTTTCCAGTTATTTTTTGCCATTCGTGTGAAATTGATGCCTCGATAGACAATTTCCTTACATATATCTACAATAAAATATTTCAATATAGTGGAAAATTTTCATTATAATTAAACTGGATAGTATTACCAAATGTAAATACAACAAATACACTTCATATCGTTCCATGAGGTCCTCTAGACTCGAGAAAAGTGCACAAGTCTATAATTACTCATATAAAGCTCTAAATAAAATTTATTTCAAGAATTAATTGTGATAGCAGAAGTTTCTTCATGACTTTAGTTTAGTCTCTCCTCTTTCAAATTCCTCCATCCCTAGGTCCATCGTCTAGATTCCAAAGTGTTCCCCCTTCTTAGAAAGGTTGTATTTTATAAAATAATTTCCATTAACATTAACAAAATATCTCTCTCCCCCAGATGCGGGTGCCATATAGTTTCAATGGAGTACACGGGGCGACCATGTGGCTCACCACACGGCACGCCCATGTGACATGGCCTGGGGAAACCGAGTGCCTTAACTCCTTGCGTGGGCTGGGCTTTAAAGCCCCATGCGCCACCTCCATTTTGACGTACTCCGCGTCTTGTGTATTTACTCCTTCCTGTACGATGATGTTTGCCATTCCCGCTCCTCCCTTGGCTCCCCTGCCTGCTCTGCTTGCCTTCCCTGCGCTTGTGTGGCTCATGCATCCCCTGGCTCTAGCGCGAAGCCTCTGGGCTCTGTCTCCTGTTTCATCTCCATATCAATACCACGCATTACCTAAGGCTGCTAAGATGCCGTGGTGCCAACGACAACGCAATAGAAGGGAGGGGGGAAGAGGCCTTCCTTCGCGACCCCTTCTTTTGATGGCTCTCCATCCGGATTTGAACCTTCCTGCAGATTGGGATATGGCAGACGTGGCGCCCTCCTTCCCCGCTCTAGCCTCGCCTCCCGCAGTGTTCTCTGACCCTTTAGTCTGTCCCGAGCACTTCCCTAGCTCCTATTCTCCACCCTCCTCCTCCCGCTGCAAGAAGAGAGCCCACAAATCCACCGTTGCTGCCGAGCCCACCTTCCCCCCCCCGCGAACTGAAAGCACTGCCTGTGAAGCCTACTTTAAGCTCCACTTCAGAAGACAATGATTTTGAGACGAAGGCGGAGCCAAGGCTCCCAGGGTTGCTCCATTCGGGCTCCCCCTTAACAAAAGAAGAGAGCACCTTGATGGCCGCTCAGGACAACTCAGCCATCATGCAGGTTTTCACAGCTCTGGACACTTCGGATGAATGCCTTGGATGTCCTTCTCCTCCGCTCGGGCTACATGAGGAAGCAGACCAAGGCTCGGGCGCTCTTGACTATAGATACATCTGTAGGATTGTTGAAGAATCGCCTCCCCCCAACGACTCGCATGAAGATTCGCCTTAGAATTCGCCCCTCGAATTTCGCCGTTTACTGGTTTTTATGCTATCTATTCTTAGTCCTTTTTATATATTTTTGTACTGTCGTTAAGGCTGGTTTCCCGAAATGGGCAGTGTGTAATGGTTGGTCTCTAAAGGTTGGTTTTCCCTCTCAGAACAGTCTAGTTTTGGATAGTAGTGCTCTGCTTATTCCCTCAACCATGGATTCCTCCATGCCCGAGGATGAGAATTGTAACTCTGGTTTGACTGCTTAATAGAAATAGTTTTACTTAGAAAAAAAAACAAAAAAACAAAATATCTCTCAATTCTTTTCTAAACTAAATTTGTAATATCGAATTTGTTGATGAAGATATGTTTGTTGAAAAAATTGAAGGGATTATGTGCTTGTTGCCTCCTTGATTTTCAAAATTGAAGGGATTATGTCCATCTCGTCATTTCCTTTTAAATCTATTTTCATATTATTTAAATCCATACATGTACATCAAAAAATCATAATAATAATAAATAAAACCGACAAAATTGATAAAAAAATTAAAACTAAAAATATACACAAATATTTTTCAGATTATCTTGACATTTTCCTCATTAATTTACCAAGAATGACTTTCCCAAATAATTCTCCAATGAGTTATTTGTGCTTAATTTGACCTTCTAGAACTCTAGATATGACCTTCCAAAATTGTTACTTAGCCACCATTGATCCAACTCATGGGTTAATTTCATCCATTGATTTAAATTCTAAAATCAATATCACACGTGTCGTGAGGGAAAATTTTGATGGTTTATATTGTATTTTTTCATTAGCTTAGTTTGTATGAAAGTAAAGTGGAAGGTATATAGTGAGTGGAGCCCATGTTAAATGTTTTTATTGTGCATGTGATGTCCGATGTCCTATAAGATTGAGTTGGGCATAGTGAAGTGAGTCTAATCTAAAAGTTGTATAAAGTAACTGAAAAATGATTAACTTAAAATCAAAATCATGATAATATAAAGTAAGAAAAAATCAAATCAAATAACAATGAAATAAAATAAAACAATATAAGAATTATATCAATCTACACCTACTACCAGTGAATGAAAGGACACATTGTTAACCATATAAAAATTATATCAATCCACATCAACTACATGTGGATGAAAGGACACATTGTTAGCCGTATGGCCAAAACCATGTCATAATACAAAAAAATTCCAAGGGTTATAACTTTACATGACAAAAGTTCTAACATATTAAAATCTTTGTTGTGAGATAAAAGAATTGAACTTTGCATGGCAAAAGTTCCAACGTATTAAAATCTTTGCTGTGAGATAAAAGAATTGAAGTCGCAATCATGTGGGAGCTATTTCTTTTAAAATATATTCAAAGGGAATCGGAGACCCCTTCATAATAAGTTTATTTTTTTAATGAAATTGAAGGCCATGTAAAAATTGATGTTTTTCCCAATTTTCAATCTAATAACTCGTGTTAATTATTTTATATCTAAGTTATATAGACATAAATTGGATTAAAATTTTGTTTCGTTACGTGAGAAAGTATATTGAATGAAGAAATGTTATTTTTTAATGAAAGTTTACAGCTTGAAAATTTGATGGTTTTTCTCAAATTGAAATTTGTCTTCTCATGTCCATTTATCGATTTATGTTATTTCACGATGAAAACCAAACTTTTCAAAATTTCATCTTTAATCAAATTATTTCAATCCACTAAAGTGCCCATTTAATTAATTAATGCGTTGAATATAATGTTTTAAGGAAACTTACAAAAGGTCATGCTAGTTTTCAATAGACTCATATGAGTATGTGCATCGATGATTGATGATTGGAGAGAAAAAATACTTCAAATTCCACAATGTTTACCCATGTGGTGAAACAAGTTTACGTGATGCAACAATCCCATTGTTGAAATCATAAATGTAGATGCAATCATTCGTGATTGGAGAGAACTCTTTGATGATAGTGTTATGGAATCATTATACCATCAACACATCATTCTATGAGGGAAAGCTCAAAAGAATCGATGCAAGGAAGTGTGCATAAACAAAGAAGGGAATATCATCAAATCAAATCAAACCCTCAAATCAAGGCAAAATCAAATGCAAACAAAAGCATTATCTATGAAATTCATATGGGGCCTCTTTATTATTAATAAAAATAAAAGGGGATTTGTTGAGGCCTAAATAGGGAGCCGTCTACACCATTGTCTTTTGATTAACACGACACATTTTGAATTCTCATACAGTGGGAAGGATATCACATCCATTGAGGAAATATGTCCTCCCAACACACTTGTCACTTAGTTATGTCTCGTTAAGGAGGGGTTCAATGATTGTCAAGTGGAGAATGATTGTAAAATGCTTTAATTTGCATTATTACCCTGGTGGATCTTCATTAAGATCTTCAGATAATTGACATGGGGATGAGGCTACAACAGTTCACATATGGCAGGGCATTCCATTTATTCCTCTCACGTGGATTATGAATATTCCTCTCATGTAGTTGAGTAGGTTGTTATTTTGGGACTTAATTTGCTTCGACGACTTCATGGGGAGATATTAAAGGAAAAGAAGGCAAGTCAATGTTGTTTCCCTCATTTTCTTTTCCTCTAATTTCCTTTGCACCTTGGTTGAGGTTCAAGGACAATTTCTCCATATGAACTAAATTCCTTTAGGATTTCCATGTTTGGTCAAGCATGTAGCTTGCTCGCAGATGGTCTTGGTATCAGATAGTTCAAGTTCGGGTACACTTTTTATGTGAAAATTTTTAGATTCCTCATTATTATTTGTTTGGTATCAGTTGGCTTTTCAGGTAAAGGTAAGAGAAAAAGGTTATCTTCTGAAAGAGAGTCTCTCCCTCATCTTAAGGCTACCATATTGTTGTTTCAAACAAAGGCTCCCTCGCTTCTTTCAATGGATAATATTCTCCTTAAGGAATACATTTCTCAGAGGTTCATCATTTTATCAAGGTTTTTCCTGATCTTAGGGGAACCCTTGTCTCCCATTGGGCTCGAATGTAACAACTTCGAGTTAAAAATATGTGTAATAAAGTTAATAATAAAGGAAAAATAAGACCAAGGTCATGGGACACGTATTCCAAGATGAATGTTGGGAAAAAAATACTAGCAGGTGTTCATTTGGTTTATTATGGCTTAAGAAAAAATTGGCAAAGGAAATCGAAAAGGCTTTTGAAAGGCAAGAGGCATTAATTAGCATTTTATTTATGAAAATAATGGAAATTAGGAGAAAATGAAGGTGAAAGGCCACAGGTTAAGAGAAAACTAATGGAAAAATAATGGAAATTGAAGAAAATAGAGGCCTCATTAATAAAAATTCTTTTGAGGATCGGTTCACAACCTTTTTCCAGTTTCAACTTGGAGCTCTCTCAATTATCTCATACTCTTGCACACTTAGAGAATTATTGGAGCACTCTAGAATTAGAGAAAGGAAAGAAAAGGAAGGACAAGGAAGGTAAAGTAAAGATGCTATCAAGCAAGGAATAGTTGGATCAAACGGCTACAACGAGATTACTTGCATGTATTGAGTTTTTTGTATGATTTACTTGCTAGTTTTGGAATGCATGGCGTATGAATGTGTGAATTTGGTTTCTTTGTTTTCATTGGCATGGGTTTTTCCAAGTGTGACAGTGGTATTTGGCCTTGCCTTTCCATTTCCGGATAGCCATGGTGTGATGGGGTTCTTAATTTGGTTGAGCTAGATTGTTGGGTGGTTTCGAAACTAAGTGAAGTGGTATCAAGAAAATCACAAGGCCTTGGAATCCCTAGACTAGTAAAGGTGGGATTTCGGTAAACCCTGGTTATGTATACCATCATTGGGCCTAGAAATCCTAAACCGGTAAATGCAGGATATATAGTAAATCTTAGAGGGTGGAGATAAAGAAATTCCTCATGGTTTACGTGGATAGATCCAGAGGCATCATGCTTGTATAGGCCTAGTGATCCCTAGACCAGTGTATGGTGGGATTGTAGCAAATCCTGGTAGCATATGTTTCTTGTTTGGGCACATGAATCCCTTGGAGGGATATATGGTAAAACATGGTTGTATAGGTGCTTTCTTTGGGCCTAGAAATCGCTCACCAGTTCTGGTGGGATATGTGGTAAAGCCTGAGAAGCATGGTCAGTTTTGTTGTGATTCCCACATTCATGCTTATAATATGGCACAGGGGTGATTGGTTGAAAGAAAGATTTGGTTCAACCCAATCTATGGTCGGGTGGTACGTGGAAGTCCCTGACTTGGTTGGATTTTTCATATGTTAGTAATATAGTACTTTCCTCTTGTATTTTATGAGTAAATGTGCTTGTTATTATGTGATTTTAATTGTTGTCCTGCCATTGCTAATCTATTGGCTATATGTTGGTTGTAAGCATGGTTTTATGACAAACTTTAGTTATGGATCTCATCATGTTTTAATTAGTAAATGAATTAATACGAAATGTATGACCTAACAAATGATAATGAGGCTATTGTGAGAGGGTATTCGACCTTCTTGATGAATCACACATAATTATGAGGCCCCTATGTTCAAATGTGTATTTATGTCCTATAAATTACATGTCAATGATGTGTTTGGTGAAATATCTCTCATGGTTAGGATGAGCTAGGTTAGGTCCTTATTCAAGTTTTACATTAGATACCTTTCCTTCTTGTTATTTATCACTTATGAATGCTTTGTCAAGTTTTGGACAGAGGCCTGAGTCTTAGCCCTGAAAAAGTGGCTCAGATTTCAAGGTTGCTGACACAGAACTGCCTAAAAAACACTGTAGTTGCATGGAGGCCTTACTGTGGGAGTGACTGGGGGTCTAGTTCAGTAAAAAGGTAAGCTAACTCAGGGGTTGGGCACCTAGAGTGGTTGGTTAGCCCCTAGGGGTCCTGTAGCTCCTGAGGAAGTTTAGTTTGGTATTTTGTATGTCGATTCCACTTCCTTAACTATACATGGGTAGTTGAATCATATCATAGCAACCCTTCGTCAAATGTTTACCCCGATTGACAGGTTATCTTGGGTAAATGTGGGATGAGGGTGTTAAAAAGTGGTATCAGAGCGAGTTCTGTTCTCTTTAGGTGATGTATGGTTTCCATTCTCTTTGGGTGATATTTAATACCAAAAATTGGTATAAAAGTATGGTTCAACCCTTGGTCTAGATGGGCAGAATGTGTGTGTCATGCGTACATGTAGGTTGTATATGTGCTTGATGTGTATGCATGGTGATGGTCATTGTTGATCATGTAGAAGTTGAATAGGTTGTTGTGGGGATGTGTTTTTCATGAATGCATGTCAGTTGAATATGCATTTGTTGTGTATGTTAGTGTCTATACGTTGTTATGTATGTATTGTGTCTATTTGGTGTCATAGTTGTGGCATTGTGCCTGGCAACTAGATGATGATTAAGAATATGTCTATATACTGTTATGTTTGTGATTATACATGTATTGTGATAATCTAGTTAATATTGTAGACAAGATATCCTCCCCTAAACTATACAGAAGTATGTTGATTATGTTTATATTTTGGTTTAGCTTACATGATATACTTACAAGAAGAATATCAAAGATGACTAGCAATATGGTGGACTACAACTCATGAGATTCTCCCTATATATTAGACGAGGAGCATGGTGATGGGTGCTCTCCTGATATAGAAGACAACTTGAAAATTTTGAAGGTAGAAATAATAAGTTGCAAGGAGGATAGTGATAGAATCATTCAAGCACAGGAGAAACAACCAGGGGTCAATGCAGTTATCCTCCAGATTTTGTTAGACTTGCAGAGACAATGACCACTTAGAATTAGTCATGGGAAGGAGTGCATGACTAATGGGGCATATGCCAGTAGGTATCATGGTGGGGACAAGTTGGATAAGGATGACACGATTAGAGATGGAAGGTTATTGGATACGCCAGATAAGAGAGGTGATTGACACAGGTTCTATTCTAGTTCTGGTTCAAATAGGCACCATGATCACCATCGCTATCATCCTTACAGGAGGAGTGACAAGGGATATTTTCCAGATGAGTTTAAGAAATACAAGCCACCTACATTTGAGGGAGATTTGAAAAAGTTAGAATATTCAGATGCATGGTTACTCAGGATGAAGAAGTTATTTGAGAGGCATGATTACACAGAGAATATGAAGGCCAAAATAACTATCTTCAGCCTCAAAGGGAAAGAAAACATCTAGTGGGAAGATGTGAAGCAGGTTAGAGACATCAAGACAGAGGAGTTGAGTTGGCATGAATTCAAGAGAATTTTCAGGAATAAGTACTTGTCAGAAAGGTACTATGACAACAAATCCAAGGAATTCTATGAGCTAAAAATGGGATCGATGATAGATGAGGAGTATATGACCAAGTTCCTAAAATTTTTGAGCCATATACCGTATATTAAGGATGAGAAAGCCATGAATTCAAGAGAATTTTTAGGAAGAAGTACTTGTCAGAAAGGTACTATGACAACAAATCCAAGGAATTCTATGAGCTAAAGATGGGATCGATGATAGATGAGGAGTATATGACCAAGTTCCTGAAATTTTTGAGCCATATACCGTATATTAAGGATGAGAAGGCCAAAGTTTAGAGATTTTTTAGTGGATTTCCATTAGCATTTAAATATCTGATTGAGTATGATGAGCCTCAGACACTTGAATAAGTCATTGGAAAGTTGAAACATTGTTATGAGCAATCAAAGCGTAAGAAAAAATATCAGCTAGCTTGGAAAGGGAAAGACAAGACTAAAGATAAATCACAGATGAAAAGAACATGACCTGAGGATGCAGGTGAGAAAGATAATGTTGTAACTTATAATAAGTTTAGTGGACCTCAGCTTGGAGAAAAGAATAACAAAGGTGATGGTAGGAGACATTTGAGTGTTCGACATGTGGTAAGGAGAATCTTAAGAAAGATTGTCTGTAGAATAAGGGTGGTAGGCCTCTTATCTACAATGCTCGGGAGGTGCAAACGGTTGGGGATGTTGGGCAGAGCATTCCTTGGATCTATGTGACATTGGATAACATGCAGGCGGACCACAAAGAATCTATCATTTATATGGATAATAATATTTTTGATGAAGTTATTTCGATTTTGATTGAGCCAAAATATAATAATAGTTATGTTAATCCTTGGTGGATAAGTGTGGTTTAAATAAATGAGTACATGCAGATTCTTGGTTAGTGCAGTTGGATACAGGTAGTGAGAAAAGAGTGCATCATTGGGTAAGAGCTTGTGCATTTGATCTGAATGGTATGCCTAAATTAGTACATCTGAATGAACTTCCATTGGGTTCATACAATATGCTATTAGGTATGGATGGGTTGTATATTCACAAGACTAAGGTGGATTGTTATGACAAGGATATTGAGTGCTTGGATGACAATGGGGAAGAAAGAATCTTACAGGGTAAGAATAAGGAAACATCAGTTACAATGGTCACAATTATTCAGGCAAAGCACAATCGTAGGAAAGGGTGTGTGTTATTTGTAGTACATATTTCCAGTGATAAAGGTAAAGATGTTGAGGATGCAGAGTTATTGAACATGTAACCGATTTTACAACAGTTTCAGGATGTGTTCCAACAGATATTTTAGAGTTTCTGCCTCACAAGGAAGTGGAATTTTCTATTGAGTTGGTACGAGGGGCAACACCAACATCAAAGAAACCTTATAGGATGAGCACTCCAGAGTTAGTGGAATTGAAGTTACAGTTGAAGGGAATACTTGAAAAAGGATATATTAGGCCAAGTGTATTGCCTTGGGGTGCACTAGTGTTGTTTGTGAAGAAGAAGGATTGTACTCTTAGGTTGTGCATTGATTACAGGTAGCTGAACAAGGTAACCATCAAGAAATCCTCATTTATATTCAACATTCCAACGTTTCATGTGATTGCCTAATTTTCTTTCATATCAATTAAGTTATTAAATATTCATAATCCCTAATCCATAATCAATAATGGTATTCTATAGACCGATATCCTTTTAATTAAATTGATTAATTTAAAAAAAATCCATATGAACATAAGTTATGGTTTTTTGGGTATGTGGTATTAATAAGCAATGGTATTAGCCAATGATATTGTAAATAAACTTATTAGAAAGTTAAGAATCAACATGATAAAGTGGGGGTGAATCTTATATATATATTTATGTTTAAAATATGTTTAACTCATATATTAATTTTTTTATAATTAATAATATAATAAAATTATAATTAATAGTCAATTTTATTTATTTATTTATTTCGATAATATAAAACGTATTTTAAAATAAGTATTTTCATATTGATTAGTATTTTATAATCATTTAATTTATATAACTATGCTAGTTATATATAATTTAGTGATCCAATTTTTTACAAAATATGAATCAATACCAATCAACCTTTTATCTCCTTTATAAACTTTTAAAACAAGCAACACACATCTTATGGTTTTTATACATGTTTCTTTTCATTTTTTTACATATTTTTATAATTTCAAAATAAAACTTGTAGTATTTAGTTTATCATTTAAATAAGTATGTTTTGGCTTTCCCGATTTCAATTTTTTTAATATTCTCCGACAGCATGTGGATCTCCTCCTGGCCCCTCTATCAGCTTCTATCTCCATCATCCCTCTCCATTTTCATTCTGTCTATATATCCGTTACTATGCCTCCATCTCCATTTCATATCGTGTTGACGGAGGACATGCTCCAGCTGCACTCAAACTCTAGCTCCACACACTTTAGTTCAATTTGATGGATTTCTCTCCCTTTTTTCTGTTTTACATTTAGTGGGTTCCGTTGCCACTAACCTGCATTGTTCATATTTGTGTGTTTGTTGATTTTTATGAAGATATGCATGGGAATAATAAGGGCATGAGATGGGGCTTTTATGAGGTTCAAGGAGATATAGTCCAAGCGAATATTGTTGATCATGTTGTTGTTGTTAATGTGTTCATGTCTTATGTGTGCCCTTTATTCTTGCAATTGTAAATTCTCATTACATCTTCCTACCAATTAATGTTAGGATATTTCGACACATAGGAAATAGTTAAGTATAACTTGGCCTAGTGTAGGGTTAAGTAAAGTGTGTTTCTTTACTATGTACATTTGTAACTTATAATCTGACTGTTACGATATGTAGTGATCCGACGGTTCACTCTCTCCTTGGTATTACCGACACTTGATATGTGGCTTAGCACCCGATTGGTCAATGATATCTTTTTAAAGAGCATGGAGGGTCATTTGTCTGGTAACCATTTATGAGAGAAACATGTAAATTTTCTTTTTTATATTAATAAATTTCCTGAAGTGGCCGCGCTGGCTTAGGCTATGGACTGTTTCCCTCTTCGAGGGCTTTAACCACGTGATATACATGTGTACTGATTTGTGATCTATTTGTGAGCAGTGACCTTTGGTGCTTGATCTAAGGAACTTACCCTGTAAATTCCTACATGGTGTTAGAGCCATTTTGAGGGCCACATCTGTTGTTGATACAAATATAAAGCCAGTTTGACTACATGTGATTTTCGTTTTCCAGATATATTATTTATGACCACTTTTGGGCCTGGAGAACTGATTTTTTGTGTCCGAAGCATCTATTACAGTGAGGAACCCTTTTTATTTCATGCAAAAAGGTTTCCAGTTGCTCGAGTTATGTCATTTTAGATCTGGAGGTATAAAATATCCTTTTTGCAGTTATATTTATTTATCGTTCTGCTTATTTTGGTTCCCTCTGTTTATTTCGGTTTATAGTTTTTCTTTTGTCGGATCTATACCCTCTTCTCTGTGTATGCTATTTGCTCTGCGCTATGTGTGATCTCAAAAAATCAGAAATAGGAAGACGAGATTTTTTTTTTGCTATGTATGTTCTTTCCCCGCGTCTTTGTGCAATCTCGGGAAATCAAAAATACTGGAAAAAAGGATAGTTGCCGATAAGGCTAACAAAAAATCTAACGTTATACCATAAGGCTTTATTTTCTTTCTTTTTTGCATGGATTTTTGTATTTTTTTGCAGGAGAAAGCACGCACATCGAAGAGTAAAAAAAAAAAAAACTTCCTCCTTTCAAACAATTATAGAATCCTTTTACTAGCTCACTACATGTAAAGTTAGTTTATGAGAATAGAGGTCTTGGGTTCAAGTCTCTCTCTCATTGTTCTTTTTGTAAAAAGTTTTTTGTTAAGTTACTTTCTCTTGCCACTTTTAAAAAGAGGGTTTTATTTCAAAAACACATGTAAAAGTAAGATTCTAAAAGTGACTCACTTATTTATAAAAGTAGGTCACATAAAGTAGTTTTTTTTAAAAAGTGAGTTTATTGTATTAAGTTTGAAAACGGTGGACATGGGGGGGTGGTAATTCTTTTTTTTAAATGTAGAACTTCATTATCAGCTTTCAACCTTCCACGTAACTATTCGATATCTACAATGCATTATTTCATAAGGCATAACTTCTTCATCCGGAAAGTTGTTTTCCGAGCCATTTTTTTTGAACCAGCCTAATTTTTTGAAATCTTTCCATTGGAGCAATTAGTTTAAGCCCTTTTCAGTTTCAATTTAAAAAAAAAAATGGAAAGTGCATGCTTGGTTATTCTTAATGACACCAATTATTTCCAATGGCTATCCTACACGATAGACTTACTTAGAAGTAAAGGGCTTTATAGAATAGCCTCAGGACAAGAAACTAAACCTTCCGATGGAGATAAAACCGCTAAATGGGAAAATAAACAAGATCAACCACGAGGGTTGATAGGAATGTCCATTTATCAAGATCTTTGATTTCATATCCAAGAAATTGACACCCTTGATGCAGCTATGTAAAAGCTAAATACTGTTTTTGGCATTCAAAATGAAATCAGGGCCCACCAGCTTGAAAATGAGTTTCTTACTTTGGACGCCAATAATTTCTCTTCTATTGAAGATTTTTTGTCCAAATTCAAGATCCTTAGACTTCTTTTAGAAGGTTGTAACGTAAAAAATGAATATGGTAGCCTTATCTATTCCATTCTTGCTAAGATTGGACCTGCATACTCTGTATTTGTTTCCACCTTCCATTCCACTAGAGAAGCCCTCATTTCTCAAGGAACAACCTACAAGTCCCCCTCTTTTGATGCATTTTGCGATTCTTTGATAAGAGAACAAGAAAAACTCTTACACCTTGGTCTTATCAATACTGGAAACAATTCTAAGAAAGCTTTAGTATCCCAACAACAACCATATAAAAAGGATCCCAAGAAGCAGTATCCTAAAAAGTATGGTCCTAAACCAAACAAGGGTATTAAGCAATTTCAACCGCAAACTGAAAAAGAAACTCACCAAACTGATAAGGCAACTAAAAATAAAGGGAAGAAAACAGATAGACATTGAAAATTTTGTAATCGTGATGGCAATGTAGAGTCCAAATGTTTTAATAAGATGGAAGCCTTGGAAGCGGAAATGAAGAAGCACCACATCAATTTGGAGAACTCTTCAACTTCATCTTCAGGAATGGAACTTTCTTCTTGTGGTTGTCAAGTATCTGGTTATGCATTAAATGTATCTTATTCTTCTCATTCTCATGAGTGGCTCATTGATTCTGGAGCTTCTTACCACATGGCCAAAATAAAGCCATGTTTTCATCTTTAAAATATTGTAACACCAAACATATTTATGTTGGTGATGATAGATCTCTTAGTGTTGTAGGATCTGGAACCATTCATCTAGATAATGGTCAGTTTAATGATGTATTATGTGTTCCTACCTTTTCATGCATTAACCTTCTGTTTATCAGATAAGTCATTCGGGTGAAGGGAAAACAATAGAATTCTCACCTCATGATGTTGTAATGAAGGACCTCAAAGATCTTAGAAATATTTTAGCTACTGGCATTGTTGATGATTCCACAAGGTTTTATAAGTTTGAAAACTTTGGGTCATCATGTCTTCCCTCCATTTTTGTTTCTCATAATGATGAAGTGATCAAATTTTGGCATGAGCGATTTGGTTACTTAAACTATCGCTCTCTTCAAACTCTATGTAAAGAAAACATGGTGACAAGTCTTCCTATGGTATCTTTCCGAGCTGGTGTTTGTTCTGGATGTGTACTCGTAAAATAACATCGGGATAGTTTTGACAAACATGCCTCTTGGCATGCTTTAGCCCCTTTGTACCTTGTGCACAATGATTTATGTGGTCCACTTCATGTTGTTTCTTTATCTGGTTTCAAGTACTTCTTAAATTTCATTGATGATTTTTCCAGATGCACTTGGGTATACTTCTTAAAAATCAAGAGTGAAATTTTTAACATGTTCTTGGCCTTTAAGGCCTTTGTTGATAAACAATCTGGACATCAAATTCTTAAGTTAAGACCAGACAATGGAGGAGAATATTTTAACAACAAATTTATCAACTTTTGCACTGATAATGGCATTCAATTGCAATATACTGTTCCATATACTCCACAAAAAAATGGTGTAGTTGAAAGGAAGAATCACACCTTAAAAGAAATGGGTAATTGTATGCTTCAATCTAAAGGACATAGTCTCAATTTTTGGGTAGAAGCAATTAACTGTGAAAATTATATAGTAAATCGCACTCCTACTAAGGTTTAAGGAATATAACTCCAGAAGAATCCTGGAGATCAATCAAACCAGATGTAAGTCACTTTTGTGTTTTCAGAAGTGATGCTTGGGCCCATATTCAAGATGTGAAACATAAAGCCTTAGAACCTAAGAGTGAAAAATGAATTTTCGTTGGATATTCTAAATATGTTAAAGGATATAAACTTCTTCAACCAAAATCCAAAAATATAATCATTAGAAGAGATGTAAAATTTTATGAAAATATATTGGTGTGCGAGCCTAGTTCGGCGGGTGTGCCACCTTTGGCCTGTGAGCCTAATTCGGCATATGTTCCACCTCTCTCTATCTCTTCTATTTTTTATAGCATTCCTTCTAGTTCAGATGATGACAGCGAGGATGAAAATCCTCCTCCACCTCTTGAAGATATTCCTTCAGCTCCACAGCTTCCAAGATGGGTCCGCTTTACTCGGGATGCAGCAGGCTCTCTTGCACGTGACCCTGCAGATTGACATCGTACACATTATCAGTTCGAAAGAGCCTCTTCCTTATTGGTCAAGTTCCAGAAAATCCTGATCCAGACACCTTTAAAGAAGATTCAGGTCATCTAGATTGGGATGAAGTTATGAATGAACAATATCATTCCTTATTGGAAAATGATACTTGGGATCTTGTTCCTCTTCCAAAGGGCATAAAAATTGTCAGATGCAAATGGGTTTACAAAAAAAAGTTTGGACCAGATGGAAAAGTGGATAGACATAAATCTTGTCCTGTTGCTAAAGTATTTTCACAAGTTGAAGGAATTGATTATACTGAAACCTTATCCCCTGTTGCCAAAATGAATTCCATTTGCGTTGTTCTTTCCCTTGCTCCCTCCTTTAAATGGGAAGTCCATCAGATGGATGTTAAATCCACCTTCTTACATGGATATTTGCATGAAGAAATCTACATGGAACAACCCCCTAGCTTTATCCAAATGACTCTAACATTGTTTTTCGCCTTAGGATGTCTCCCCATGGTCTCAAACAAGCTCCTCGGGCTTGGTATGCCAAAGTGGATAGATTTCTATTAGATAATGGCTTTTATAGGTGTAATTTTGACAACACTGTCTAGACCAAGAATGTGGGTAAGTCTTTCACCATCCTTGTTCTTTATGTTGATGATCGTATCCTTAGTGGTAATGATCCCAACCATATAAACCATGTGAAGTCTAGCCTCAAAAGAAAGTTTGAAATGACAGACTTAGGACACTTTCATTATTTCCTTGGTATTCAAGTCTTGCAGTCCAAAGAAGGTATTACCCTTTCTCAATCCAAGTATTCCTATGATCTTCTACGCCACTTTCACATGGAAGACTGTAAACCAACCCATTCTCCCTTCCAGTCTAGAGTCAATCTTTCAGTCACTTGTACTATCCCAGAAGTTGATGCTACCTTATACCGTCAACTTGTTGGTAAACTTCTGTATCTAACCCATACCCATCTTGAACTTTCCTTGGTTTATGCACCAACATCATGAAAGTCACTGGAAAGGAGCTAAAAGAATACTTCGATATATTCAAGGTACAGTTTAGTTCAGGATTAATTACAGTGCAGGAGCATCTCCGTTGTTGATTGGTTTCACTGATTTTGATTGGGATGGTGACCTTGATGATCGAAATTCTACTGCAGGATACGTATTCACTCTTGGTTTAGGACCTATTAATTTTTATTGTAAGAAACAAAGTGTCTTCTCTCTTTCCTCAGTAGAAGTAGAGTATCCTGGTGGAGTTTAAGTAGAAAGGAAGCCATGTGGCTTCGTCAGATATTGTCTGAATTTGGTCTTCATCAACAGCATCCAACTATACTTTGGTGTGATAATCATAGTGCCATTCAGCTATGCAAAGATCAAGTTCAGCATCAGCGTATGAAACACATTGAGCTTCATATACACTTCATTAGAAAGCTCATTCATGACCGTGTTCTTGAAGTACAATATTGTTCAACCAATGATCAAGTTGTTGATATATTTACAAAGGCTCTCACAGAAGCGAAATTTACCAAAATTCGATCTATGCTTGGAGTTCAGGAAAGTTATCATTAAGGGGGATAGGCTGTAATGCCTCCTTCCTTATCCTATTGTGTCACCTTTGTAAATCCTTCAATCCTATCCCAAGTATTTCTTAAGGGGGGATGTTACGATATTTTGACACAAAGGATATAGTCTCCTTTTGTGTCACCTTTTTAAATACTTCAATCCTATCCCAAGTTGTTCTTAAGGGGGGATGTTAGGATATTCCAACAGATAGGAAATAGTTAAGTATAACTTGGTCTAGCGTAGAGTTAGGTAAAGTGTGTTTCTTTACTATGTACATTTGTAACTTATAATCTGATGGTCACGATATGTAGTGATCTAATGGTTCACTCTCTCCTTGGTATTATCGACACCTGATCCATGGCTTAACACCTGATTGGTCCATGATCTCTACTTAAAGAGCATGGAGGGTCATTTGTCAGTAACTGTTTAAGAGAGAAACATATGTAAATTTTCTTTTTTATATTAATAAATTTCCTGAAGTGACCGCATTGGCTCAGGTCGTGGACTGTTTCCCTCTTCGAGGGTTTTAACCATGTGATATACTGGTGTACTGATTTGTGATATATTTGTGAGAGGTGGCCTTTGGTGTTTGATCTAAGGAACTTACCTTGTAAATTCCTACAGTCAGGAGACCTCTTGTGAAAAGGATGCTTGTGAAGACGATGACACTCGTAGATTTATTAACATGTTTGGATATTTTCTTTATTTCACATTCTTGGTCGTTATGCATCATCATTATTATTTTTCGAGAATCCATGAAGTAAATTAGTCTCTAGACAACCCATAGATGATGGTTGGAATTTCATATTAGATAATTTAGTAACGATCCAACCAAGTATTCAAATTGAACCATTTTTTTAGGAAACTATATCTCCATGCAGCTAGTTAAAGACTCTCATGATATTCCCAAGGTGTAAATGGGAATTTAGAAAGAATATATTGATAAAGAAAAATAGTGAAAATTGTGGATGAAGTGAAGTTGGACTCACTCGAAGAACCACTAGGAAATTGGTTTCTGTTTATGGTGGCTTTACTAATGTTGGGTGTAGTATATGGTGAATTAATGGAAAAAAAATTAATGTCAATGTGGGCTCCATGGAATTTGAGATGCAACACTGTGAATTTCATAGAGATACTTCAATATCTTGCAAAGCAAAACCCTATTTTTCCTAGAAATTTCTCACACCTTGAGGTCCTGCACTCAAAAGAAATATTTAAAATCAAAACCCTAGTAACTAATTAACTTGAAACCTGAGAATCAAATTAAGTAAATTTCAAGATTATAATAAACCAAAGAGCAAGGCAATTGAAATCCAAATCAAATATTTAAGTTTATTATAATACTACACTTATGCAAGAAAATCTATGACAAAATTAAAGATGCAGAAAAGAAAAGGATTCCAGATTAGTTATAGTTATCTGTCGATGCGTTAATTATGTAAATTCAAGCATCATAAACCACAATGTTTATATTCTGATCTTAGAATCATTCTATTAAAATCTGCATACAAACTTCAAAATGTTACAAGCAAATAAAACCTGGATATGCCTAGTTGTCATACTTCAAAGGAACAATTTGCAACCCTAAAATCATAACTATGTTTTCATTCATTTGGGGAAGTTTACAAATTATTATCATGAAGCAATCATGAATCTTAACTTCTTGTAAAACTAAGTTTCTTCAAAGATATGGAGAAAACTACTTTAGTGTAGAAAGGATAAGTTCTAATATGTTCTCAGCACATTACATTCCATTCATATGACAGGGTCCCTATTTGATCCAAGTGGATATTGGTGGCCACCCATCTATTCCACCTAGACCTCCAGTCGGTTTCATCAGTTTCCTTGTTTATAGTAGCATTTACTATTTTAAATATTTTTTTTGAGTTTTAAACTTCTGGAGTAGTTTTCACCCCCTAAATGGCCTTTTTTTGAGGTTCGTAGAAAGACTATAGGCCTTATGAAAAAAAATGTGGTACTCGGATAGATATTTCTGACGATATATCATATGCACCAAACGAAGATAATATGACCAAGTTACGACCCCGAGAAGTTGGTTACCCAACTAACCCCAATGGGGTCCACAAACTCTTGGTGTTCCATCTCTTGGGGTTAGAGTTTTTGTTGTTTAGGGTTTTCCCATGTTGTTCAATAATAAAAAAGGCCCTTGAGCCTCATTGTAGCACAGTTGAGAGGCATGTAGCCACCACATCTCTTCTTAGAGATAAGCTACCATCACCCGAGCTAATTTATTTCCATTTTGTTTGTAAGCTTATTTCAGCTATTTGATCTTAATGAAATGAAGTATATTTTCTGTTGCATCTTTGTGTTTATGTTTATTTCTGTATTTTTTTGCATTCTTTCATAAATCTGGATCACTATTTAAATACTCTCTTTAAACGTATAAGCAAGTCCACTCATATTATCTTTATACAAATGAATTCACTTTATAAGTGACATAAAAAAAGGGTATTAAAAATATGTCTTGTATCATATTCTATTGCTTTTACAATTTATTTAAAGTATATTATTCATTGGGTCTGATTTTCCTAGCCACGTAAATTTTAACTCATATATCAGTTGCAATCCATTGTCCACATTCCGACACCCAAAAGGATGGGGAAAATGAGCATTATATTACACCCAATACAAAGTGGCATCAAAGCATTCTGTCAAACTATTTCTAGAAACCACAAGGATTAATAGCAGCGTGATATTTCCATGGACACGATGGTGAGGGTTTGATGATTCAAAACTAGTTTTTATGCTTATATACAACCTCATATTGATGGGAATCTAGTCAAATATGTAGGATCCTTATTTTTTCTAGAAACTAGTTCACAATTCCAAATTTGTATGCCTTGTTTAACCTCCGATCCAGAATTAGGAAACACTGTTGTTATAAATATGAAGATCTTGAAATTTAGAAAAGGGACAGATAGAATATTAGACTAGAGAACTATAGCTTGACAGACAGAGGTCACTTTCATAGAGTGAAGGAAGGCAAGGAGACAGACCCAATGTAGCATCACACATAGTTAACCTGCAGATTTCTCCCTCTCTTTACTGGAGTCCGATATTTTCTTGAACCATTTAAACAATGATATTTCGAAGATTAATCAAATCATTTCAATCTATGTTTTGTTTAGTTATTTTATACATTTTATTATTATACTCTCTATGTAAACCAGATCATTGACAGAGGGTGTGAGCTGGCTGGGTTGGCCACCAGATCAGCTCGACACCACCCTGAATTATTCAGGATTAGTTTGGATTATGGTTTTCTAAGTGAGTGCATTTAATTCTCTGTTATTTTATTTTAATTTCATGGATTATGGTTTTCTTACTGAGTGTGTTTAATTCTCTATTATTTGATTTTAATTTCACATTCTCATGTTATGAATGTTTTGTCTATTTTCAAATACCATTATGGTGCACAGGGTAAGTGAGTTGTTCAAAATTCCAAATGATTTGTTTTAGGATATTTTTCCTCTACTAGTTTTGATTGTGTCAATGATGAGAACTTGTGACCTCATGTTCCATAAATACAGTAATTTCTCATATCTTTCAAATTCACTTTAATTATAACGATTGTGATATGAGGTAAACATATATGGATTGAGAGTTGATGCATGAATAAATTTAATTCTAAACAAATTTAAATCCACATACTCATACTCGTTAGTACATTAAGAACTGAGGTCTCATATTTATATTATTTGATAATTTATAGTCATGGTTGAGAGAATTTATTGATGGGTGAAAACTCTATCATACTTAGGATTGGAAGGTCATGGTTCTATCAGTCATTTACTGGGTAAATTAACACGAGAATTTAATTATCAATCCGGGTTTGTAGAACTTAGAAGAATCTCCAAAATATATGGATTTCAACTATAGTTAAGTTTAGAAGATGAATTATTAAAAGGAAATGAATCTTACAAATATAAATCTAACTTAAACGATTTCTAAATTCAAGTGTGCAATCAGAAGTAGAAGAATCTCCTAACTTAAGAGATTTGTTTGTCCTTCTCTCACAAGATTAACTCATGAATTAGAAATAAAAAACTACTTAACTAAACAATAGATTAAGATACATGAAGTAATAATCGAAGATGCTCTTCATTGAAGAGGTACTGTTGGTCCTTCATCATATATTCAATTATTAGTGATTCCATTGTTAAAAACAGAAATTCAAAAAAAGAAGCAAATATGAATCTTAGTTTTTAGTCTCTTGATCAAATAGAAGAAGTATTTAACTTTAAATACTGGTTTGACTCTTCATATGCAGAATAGAAACAAGATTAAGATCCACCAGCAATCATGTAAAAGCATGTAAATATGAATTCTAACTTAAGATCTTGATTAGATAGAAATAATGTTTAACTTTAAACATTTGTTTGTACTATCATATGCAGGTTAATAATGATCATTAGATTCATCAATACCTAGAAATAATCGGCATACACAAATTAAAAATAAGCAAGCTAGGTCAAAAATTGCAACTATAAATAAACTAAGAAGTGTACTTAGCTCGGTGTGGGGGCCCTCCACCCTTGCCTTGTACACTGAGAGTACTTTCATCTACTAAAAATTATTCAACTCTCATGCACAAGAAAATGATCAATTTTTTCTTCAATTAACTTCAGAAAATAAGAATCTCAAAGTCTCAAGTTTCTCCTATTATCTTCTCCTCCTTTCTTCTTTTTTTCTTCCACACCTCACTTGGAGAAAGAGCACTCCTATTTATACATGAGTGCTTTGAAAACAAGTTAAGCAACTCATAATTACAAATCCACTTTTCTCTCAACCAATATCCCTATAATTACAAAATATGATCCCTTCAAATCGTCACTCATCTCTCACAAATCTTGGATACGATATGTTATCCAAATCTCCATGATCTTCTCCTTGGAATAAGCTTGAACAATTATACTTTGAATTCTTGAAATGGCGGAGGAAATATTTGAGAAGATTTTTAAATAGTCCTCAAAATAATCCTACACATTACAAAGCTCATCCACACTTGAGATATTAATGAAATATGTTAATTTTCCAATAATTAATCATACATTCTCTTATAATATTAAAAACAAATAAATTGGAAAATAATGAGGTGAACCCATGGAAATGGTATTATGAATGGTTAAATGAGGTGATGGAATGTGAGGAATGGCGAGGATAAATATGATGAAAATGTGACAATTACAAGACCAAACATACCCCCCAACTGAACTTGTTGCATGTCCTCATGCAACCTTGCATGGATTAAATTTTTTTGGCTTTGCATGATTATGGTTTCTAACAATGTATCATTCTAGGATGTGAAATACATGTACTACAACTGCTATTTTCTATGGTTGGTTCTTCTGTTAACAACCATGAATATAAAAAATGCTAGTTCTTGTGTTCAAAACATTTATTTCTTTTCTTTCTTCTCTTTTAACACATGTACTGAAAATGATAAGTCATTAATACGCATAAGAAAACCTTTTCTCATATTGTTAATCATGCAAAAATAGATATCAATGTATCAATTGCAACGAAGTGTAGTTTGGAAAAAGATGTGTTATGTTTATGAAAAGCTAAAAGATGATGTAATATGGTGAGGGAATTTTCCAAATTCATTTATTTTCAACATGTATGAAATTGTTTGATTAAAAATTAGAAAATAACATACCTTAACTTACCCAAAATTTTGATGAACTATGCAAAATGTAGTTGTTGCCACTTCTGGATCTAGAAAATGTCATGCTGATTTGAATGTGAGAATATGTCATGCTGCTAGATCAGGAAAATATCATGGTGTTGGATCATGTGAATATCATGCTGCTGGATGAAGTGAAGGAATATGAACTGCTACTTCGTTGTATGAATCTGAAGATGATGTCTGAAAGTGGAACTATCATACTCTCATATGGCTAAAGGAATGTTGTCGCAACTGTTGATGGTGTCATGAAAAATATATAGTATTCACCCGCTTCAAAAACTCGATGGTAAAATTCTAGTCATGCGAATGAATGTGTCAATGCTGAGCATGAAAAGAAGTCATTGGATTATCAACCATTAATGGATGTCGTTAACAAACATGACGCAAACTCACCATTGATGTTAATGAGTGCCAAGGTACCCTAGTACATCTTGCGAAGCGTGAATAAATGATCTGATGTCGAGCCACTTACAAGATCCAATGATCAGGGGACATTGATGTATTCCCATGACTGCTAGCGAGAGAACCCTTCATTAGGGCATACAAGCCTTAAGGTACTAATGATGACTCTAGTCTCTATCCCAGATAAGGTGTTGAGGTCGATGGGTCGAGACTTGTTGAAATGTGGGCCTTAAGGAATCCCACATCAGTCAACATGAGTTTGCAAAAAATGATTGGTAGGACTATAGATGAAAATATCTCAGAATTAGGCAATGTATATGGTAGGGCAATGTAATCATGGAAAGAGATCTTGGGATTTTTATTGACAAGGAAAGATGAACTAAAAAATAAGAAGGAGATGATGTATGCAGTTCAGAAAAATAGGTATGTATGAAGTCATGAAGGATAAGCAAATGGAAGATGGGCTGCAACATAGGGATGGTTAAGGCACTTGGAAGGAAAAATGTGAGTAAACATATCATGACGCAAAAGGGTTTCTGTGTAGCAGCAAATGTCATGATACGTGTAGTGAAGAATTAGTTCCTTCAAGCTTCCAATGATACATGTTTCATTGTGGTTTCAAAAGAGCACATCTGCACGAAACTAGATCGTCTACATACCTATAAAAAATTAGTAGAAATCCTGCATGAAATTTGTGAGAACTTTGAAAACCATAAAATGCAGAAATGAGTATGAGTGCTAGCAACCAAATAGAATGAAAATGCATTTACCTATTGTCGTTGCACGCAAGTTCTTCTGAAACAACTTCATAAATAAATCAATGTAATTCGTTTTTCAGGAATTATGAGATGTTTAATTGCTTCTGTATTCTTCTTTTTTTTAATGAAAAATAATAATATAGAACAATTTTTTTTTTATTATGTTGATTTTTAAGCAACAAAATTAAAAAACAATTTTTTTATTTTTTATTTTGTCATTTATTATTTATGTTTATTATTATTATTATTATTTATTTTTATATATATTAAGGATTATTCCAAGTTTATTATTAGACAAAATCCCTTGTACTCAACTTTCTAAATGAAACTGATATAAGCTATCAATTAATATTCATCACAAATCTAACCATGATCAACATGATATTTATGATCATAAAAATGCAACATTTCCCTTTTGTTATTGTAGCAAAAGAGATCAAATAAGCAGACTACAGAATCAACTTCAAAATACTTAAAGAGAATCATGGGAGGTTTGGCTCAGTTTTTTCAAAGACATCCTAGCATCCTAATAGACAAAAGCAAAGTAACCATCCTCAAATAAGATAGCCAACTACAAGATGCAATTTACTTGGGAAATTTATGCAAAATTTGTTATGTTTTGTATAGCTTTCTTGCAAATTCTAGTCATACTAGCTTCCTGTCCATAAACCTGGAATGGAACCCCAATCTCCTCGCCAAGGGCACGCATATTTGAAAGACCATTTTGATAATTTGGACCACCTCTTCTCACCTATACTTGCATCCGTGATGCTTTAAGTTTGGATTCCTTTTCACGCAAGGCTCGAATGATTCCACTAAAGGTAGCACTAACATGAGTGAAGTTTGCTATCCCTCCACCTATCAATAGTTCTCTCTTAAGTCCATCAGGATCTATAGTAGCACAAACTATTAAAACTCTGTTGGGAAAAATACTGAGAGGGGGTGGGGGGGTGAATCAGTATTTAGAGCTTACTCAAAACTTTTAATTTTTCCTTACTAAATTCCATACGCGACTTTAATGAACTCAACTCGTGTATACACATAGATATCCTTAAGAAAACTTGCGTATTACCAGAGATCTTATTATGAATACAATTCTTTATTTAGATTAGTGCATAATTCATTCATCAGATTTTTAGTAAGTAGTAAGCATGTGCAGTAAGAATAGAATAAATCATCACACATAAGCAACACACATGAACACCATGATTTTAGGTGGAAACCCAATTCAAGAGAAAACCACCGCTGCTATTGTCTCTGTCTTCAATATTTATTATAAAGAAAACTTCTTACAATCATGTACTAGCGCAGACTCATACCAGCACGCAGGCACCCACTTGAAAAAGGCTGCAACCTTCTCTCGTTCTCCAGCTACTACTAGAAGGGAGCTTCAACCCCCCTGATCTCGTTTACCAGCCACTCCTGGAAGGGAGCTACTACCCCCTGATCTTGTTTACCAGCTACCACTAGAAGGGATATACTACCCCCTGATCTCGTTTACCAGCTACTACTGGAAAGCTACAACCCCCTCACTGAAGGCTTCGACCCTCAGCTCCACCATGGACCACGTTTCAACAATTTTCATACTAGATCCAACAACTTCCACACAACACATCTTGTAGGCCTCTTTTCATCAAATTTTCAGACTAGACCCACTACACACATTTAAGCTCAAATAACATACATCAAACTAAAACTTATAACTCCATCAATTCATTCACTGAATCATTAATCAATCAACCAACAACTGAGCTTTAATCATAATCAACCAGTAGCATAATTAGTATTCGAACAATCCAGATTTGTAGGAAGACATCATGGAAAGATGATAGTAATACCGCAAAACAGGTCAGAGATTTACTTCTGCACACTTCAGAAAAAACCCCAGATTCCATACACACTTTTACTTCACTGAACCCACATATAAACGTGCTTTCATAGAGATAAACCTACGTATATATCTGCAACTATTTCAAGACTGACCTTAGATTCCATATGCGCTTTTGCTGAAACTAACCCGCGTATATACGTGCTTTCGCTGCGACGAACCTGCGTATAGATCTGTAAAAATTGCAGGGTTGTGCAACTCTTCAGAACAGATAGACAACTCAGATCTTACCCTTCACTTCAGAAAAAAAATTGCCACATCTCAGATCTAAACATTCCATAAACAGATCTAGAAAATATATAGTCATTTTAGGTCTAGAGATCCTGATCCATCATTTTATTCATAGGTGCATTATTAATTCAGATCTATCAATAAAACGTAACCCATTCCATGCAGATATACTTCAGAGTGAAGTATCCATTCAATACCCAGACACATGCACACACTTTCATTATGATCTTCTTCTCCTTATATAGATTTATCATTTATCAATACTATGATCCAAACAACACAACTTATGATGGTATTCTTATACGGAATCAAATAGACAATGCAATGCTCAATACTGTGGGCTAATACCATGGTAATGCCCCTTGGTATCATAATTTTAGAGCGCAAAAGGCATGCACAACTTGGAGCATTCGTTTTTGTGTGTATATGCAAATTCTCTTCATAAGAACTGCGTATATGCTAACCCTGAATGCGGGTTGCCTTCAAAAAAGTAGCATATACATTGCATCCACACGCGGGTCGCCTTCACAAAATTAGCGTATACATTGTGATATATTATATTTATCATTTCTCTGGCACTTACTAGAATTATTTTCTCTGTCACATCTGAACTGATCCGCAGATACATCATTCTTACATCTTTAACACATAGGTTGCTTATCATAGGAAACTCATCAAGTAGTTTTCCATCAAGGACAACTTCGTCAAGTAGGTTGCCATCAAGGACAACACATTACATCATATTTCCAACAATCTCCCCCTTTGGACTTGATGGCAACCATGATGGTGTTTGATCACCACAACAGATAGATACATTAATCATAACCATTATTCAAACACCATGATACTCACCCCCTTTGACATCAAGGGCAAAGGGCAGATCAAAACCAAAACAAGGTTTCTCTTCCCTTGTAGAAAGATGAGCTCTGAAGATCTGATGTGTGCTCATTTTACCATGCTCCCCCTGAGTTCATGCTGGATTTTTAAACTGATTTTTCAATGAATTACATGACTCAACTGGGTATGACCTATCTTATCACCAAGGACTCATACTTACATCAATGATCCAACCAAGTGGAATTACATATTTGATTGAACTACCCAACCAAGTGGGTTTACAAATTTTGACTCAATTACCCAACCAAGTGGGTTTACAAATTTGACCAAGTCCTTACATGACTGGATATAACAATTTTACATCGTAGGTATCAACATGACCTTTTCATCAAATGACCTTTTCTAAACAATACCAATGAATCTCAATCATGAGATCAGACCACAACAAACACTTAGAATGCCAATAATGCATCCTTTCCCACAAGACAAGTGCTCCCCCTTAGCTTGTGCACCCTGAACACTTTCAACAACAAATCCTCAAGGCATCTTCATAAAAAAAATATTAGAGAATGAAATAGAAATGTGGGAACTGGAACATCACCAGAGATACCCAACAACACCGCAACTATTCTGAAAATGCTAACCCAGAAAAACGTGCCAGCAAAAATCCAACGTGGTTTTATGTATATAAACTCGCGTATATACCTGACTATCCTTTATGAAATCCGTGTGTCCAATTTAATATTCTAAATTTAAGCAGATCTAATCTTCCGAGCGGCAGAGACAACTACAGCTTTTGTCTGAGATATTCGAATGCTTCCCTGGGAAGAGGTTTAGTAAATATATCAACAACTTGTTCTTTGGAGGGAACATACTCCAATTTCACCTTTTGTTCAAGTACTTGTTCACATAAGAAATGATACTTGATAGGAATATGCTTGGTCTTGGAATGCATAATAGGATTCTTTGAGATACTGATGGCACTTGTATTATCACACATAATGGATATGGGAGGTGAACATTTGATTTGATTCATCAAATTACAGATATGACTTTTTAAGACCAAAATACCTCAAGAGAGATATCATATTTCAAAACCATCATAATGCCAACAATGCATTACTTTGTGCAAAGCTAATGCTCCCCCTGAACCTGAGCATCCTGAACAACTTCACCAACCAATTCATCAAAGCATCTTCATCAAGCAAATAATCAAAACATAAAATCATATCAGCAGATATAACCATCAACATCAAATCAAGAAATTTATTACTGTCAGCAGCATATCATAAACTATTTTTGAGTCTTCCTCACCGTTTTTCTTATCAGAGAAAAACATACGCAACTATCTCCAATGGAACTCGCGTGTATATGTGGCTTTAGTTCATGAAACCCGCATATAGAAAGTGAAATACAGAAAAAATTCACAACTCCATCTCCCCCTGAACTTATACGACCTGTACCTATCTTCTCTTGTCACATCAGATGCACTGTTAGAAATAAACACAACTGGAATTACCAACCATGGGAATCACCATATATTGCTCCCTCTGTGATGATACATTACTGATTCCTATAATGTATCTCACATCACTCCAGCAATTATTATGAGAAGTACACTTTAGAAGTGGATGACTGCAGTAGGGTCAACATTCCCTACATTTTTGACTAGGGCTTCTTCTTTTTCCAGCTTTGATGGAAATTCTCCAATTTCTCAGATCTGTTCATCATACTTAATCTGCATTCTTTTTCTACATGCCCATACTTGTTACAAGCATAAAATATTATGTGACTAGAAAAGGGAGCATAGGGATCATAATATGTTTTTCTAATCTTTCTTCTATTTCAATCAACTGCTTTATGACCAAAATTGCTACATGAAAAACAATATCCCTTAAAGAACCCTAAGTACCTAGAAGCTGACTGTCTTTCTGTGAAGTGTCTATCTGTCTTTGACTGAAACAATTTCCTTCTACACTTGGCTGCAACATGTCCATAATTATGACATATAAAGCATTCAACATTATTGATCAAAGGAGAGAATCGATTGATACTTCTATATTTAGGAGCGAATGATTTCCTTTGAGAATTGATGATTGTCGGTTGCCTTTTTGTCTCTTTAAACACTTTAGTTTTTGTAGTGATATCCTTTGAATATTTAGCATTGTCTTGTGAACTATATTCTCCTTTAACAATTTCATGAAAACCAAGACCAATTTTAATAGAAGGAGACCTTTGACTACTAAGAATATTATCTAGAATCTTAGTACTATCTTTAAACCTCAAGCGTTTATCATTTTCTTCTAATTTTCCATTTAAAATGTTTACTTCAACCTCCAATTTTTGGCACTGCTTCTTCATACTTTTTTCTACCCTTCTTCCTTCTTCAACTTGCTCATTCAAAGTTATAATTTATTCTTTTAACTCATTTTATTTTTCTTCACATGTTTGTAGAAGTTCTTCATTCTTCTTATTTGATTTTTCTAGATCTGCTTTAAGAGATATGATTTCTGCTTCAAGTCCTTCACTGTGATTGGTTACTTCATCCTGCAGCCTTTGATACTTGTTTATCTGTCCATTAATTTTAGAGATCATAACTTTGTAGATAGATTCCCTCTCATTAAATAATATTTGTTGATCTTCAACTTTAATCTTGAGATTTGCAATTATTGCTTCTAGATCCATAACATTGCTTTCACTTTGGTTTTCACTATCTTCACCATTGCATGCACAAGAAAGTGAATCAGAAGAAAAACAATCAATACCTATTTCGTCTTCTTCATTTTATACTGTACATGTTTTCTGAGATATCTTCTTTCTTTGAGTAGCCTTATTCTTTTGCTTTCTTCCCATTGAGACTGATCTCCTTCAAGCGATCAAGCTTCTTTAGAAGGACCTGCTTTGATACCAATTGTTGGGAAAAATACTGAGGGGGGGGGGGTGTGAATCAGTACTTATAGCTTACTCAAAACTTTTACTTTTTCCTTAATAAATTCCATACGCGACTTTAATGAACCCAACTCGCATATATGCGCGAATATCCTTAACAAAACTTGTGTATTACTAGATATCTTATTATGCATATAATTATTTACTTAGGTCAGTGCATCATTCATTCATCAGATGTTTAGTAAGCAGTAAGCATGTGCAGTAAGAACAGAATAAATCATCACACATAAGAAACACACATGAACACCAGGATTTAAGGTGGAAACCCAATTCGGGAGAAAACCACCGTTGTTGTTGTCTCTGTCTTCAATATTTATTATAAAGAAAACTGCTTACAATCATGTACTAGTGCAGACTCATACTAGCACGAAAGCACCCACCTGCAGAAGGCTACAACCTTCTCTCATTTTCCAGCTACTACTGGAAGGGAGCTTCAACCCCCATGATCTCATTTAGTAGCCACTCTTGGAAGGGAGCTACTACCCCCTAATCTCGTTTATTAGCTACCACTAGAAGGGAGCTATTACTCCCTGATCTCGTTTACCAGCTACTACTGGAATGGAGCTACAACCCCCTCACTGAAGGCTTTGACCCTCAGCTCCACCATGGACCACGTTTCATCAATTTTCATACTGGATCCAACAACTTCCACACAACACACCTTGTAGGCCTCTTTTCATCAGATTTTCAGACTGGACCCACTCCACACTTTTAAGCTCAAATAACATACATCAAAATGAAACTTATAACTCCATCAATTCATTCATTGAATCATCAATCAATCAACCAACAACTGATCTTTAATCATAATAAACCAACAACATAGTCAATATTCAAACGACCCAGATCTGTAGGAAGACATCATTGACAGACAAGAGTAATACCGTAAAATAGATCAGATATTTCATTGAACCTGCATATATACACACTTTCATAGAGACAAACCTACATATATATATGAAACTATTTCAGGACTGGCCTTAGATTCCATACGTGCTTTTGCTGAAACTAGCCCGCGTATATACGCGCTTTCGCTGCGAAAAACCTGCATATAGATCTGTAAACGTTGCAGGGCTGTGCAACTCTTCAGAATAGATAAACAACTCAGATCTTACCCTTCACTTCGGAAAACATTCGCCACATCTCAGATCTAAACATTCCATAAACAAATCTAGAAGATATATAGTCATTTCAAGTCTAGAGATCTTGATCCATCATTTTATTCATAGGTGCATTATTAATTTAGATCTATCAATAAACCATAACCCATTCCATGTAGGTATACTTCAGAGTGAAGTATCCATTCAATACCCAGACACATGCACACACTTTTATTATGATCTTCTTCTCCTTATATAGATTTAGCATTTATTAATACCATGAGCCAAACAACACAACTTCTGATGGTATTCTTAGACGGAATCAAATAGACAATGCAATGCTCAATACTGTGGGCTAATACCATGGTAATTCCCCTTGGTATCATAATTTTAGAGTGAAAAAGGCATACACGACTTGGAGCGTTCGTTTCCGTGTGTATACACAACTTCTCTTCATAGGAATTGCATATATGCTAACCATGAATGTATACGCAGGTTTCCTTCACAAAAGTAGCGTATACATTGCATCCATGCGTGGGTTTCCTTCACAAAAGTAGCGTATATGTTGTGATATATTATATTTATCATTTTTCTGGCACTTACTGGAATTCTTTTCTCTGTCACATCTGAACTGATCTGTAGATACATCATTCTTACATCTTTAACACATAGGTTTCTTATCATAGGCAACTCATCAAGTAGGTTTCCATAAGGAAAACTTCATCAAGTAGGTTTCCATCAAGGACAACACATTACATCATATTGCCAACAAACTCTTGCATATTGTAGCACCTCATCTTCATTTGGAGCTCCACTATATTCCACATAGTTTCCAAGTTAATTTGCAAATCCAAAATCTCCAACCATGTTAGCATATATCACAGTTGCACCTTCTCCAACAACCATTGTCCAAATGAGTCCTTTTGGATTTAAAATAGTAAACTTTAGAGAGGCGATTGTCTTTTCATCCATGCTATGTATTGCACTCTTTGAAGGACTCATGACTCTACCAAAAGGAAATTGGAATCCAATACTGTCCCAATTTTTGAAGTTCTTAAAATCAGCATTATCATCCATTTCCCCTCACATGTCCAGAGGGTAAGGCTCCCCATTAACCAGTGTAAAAGGATTCATCTCCAAGAAAATGAAGTCCATATCCAGAAATAAATTGAAAACTCCCTTCATGAAGGTCTCAATTTTGCATTGAATATTCAATGGAAGAGTTGCAATCAATGGTGCACATATGTCAGCTGTCTGGGACTTTTTGGTTGAGGCAAAGACTGACTTAACCTTGTCCCAATTTTATTCAATTTCAATGCCTCCACACTCTGAAAAGCTAATGGTTGAACCAAGGTAGTCTGGAAAAATTGACATATAAAACTCATCATCATGAGGTACAAATGGCTCCACAATGAATGTTGTTATAGGTGCCATTGCACCCCCCATCTCAACCTCCTTTCCCAAGAATTCCTTGACAAACGCAATAACCTGGGCCAGGTCTAGATTCAAGGCTACCAAGCCACTCTTGCCCCGATTTCCGAACAACATGTCAGGCTTAACTACAAGTCTGCTCGAAGATAGCCATGGTTCTCTGTCTACTAGTTCATTGAAATCAGTTGATTTCGTTACCTGTGCAGATTTGATGTCGACCTGCAATCCAGTGAGCCTCTTAAGGTGCAGAAAAGTGCACAATATTACGCAAAAGCAGCTACATATGAGATCAACATCTTGAAGGAAATTGTAGAAGGAGATCCTCTATATTCAGTCTAGCCTTAGCGAAATAAAAAATTGCCTCCTCCATACTCTAGCAAGAGAAATCAGAATTGGCGTTATCTTCTCCTCATTTCGTGGAAAAAAAGCCCAGTTTTTCTTATTGACAATTTGTTTTTTTAGATTTTGTCTCTGCCAAACTTAGAAAATAATTTCTAACTGCTTCCTCCATCTTCAATTTTGAAATAAACATTGAAGCATTGAAATAAACATTGAAGCTAGATTTGTTTACAAGATTTCTTTAACAACTAGCACTCTAGCCAAATTATTTATGCCTGAGAATCCATAACCCTCGACGCGCCCTTCAGTGCTTTCTTGTAAAAAGAAACAAAAATTAGCTAACCTCATATACAAAACCTGTGAAAGAGGAAGAAATTGGGTCAGTCAAATTGCCATTTGAGCTGTTCGATGCCCATTGCCACCTCCAAGACACAAGAATAGGTCGGGTGGCCTCTCAATTGATCTAGACCGTCACCAATGTTTGGATTCTTTGGTTTGTTGTCAATGGGACCAGCAAGGAAGATTGGGAATTGGTGAAGCAGATGGGCGAAACACGTTCATCTGCTATTCCATGCATTGATATCCATCCATGGTTTATTTTTGTGCACCGTGGCTTTCATTCTCAGCTTTATATGTAATGGTTTTCGTTCGAAATGATTTGGATTTGTGTGTGTGTGTGTGTGTGTGTGTTTTGAATGCAATTTTGTCAATGCGTGGTTTTTAATATTTCATGGTGTTTTTTTTTGAATATTTTTTTATTTTTTTATTATTTTCAATTGTTATGTTTGGTTTTTGTTTTTTTGTGTTTTATTTTTATTTGTTTAAATTTTGTTTTTTTAATTGTTTTTAAATCATTGTTTTAATTTGTTAATTTTTGTTTTTATTGTTTATTGTTAATTTTTATTTTTAATTAAAATCTAAAAAAAAATGAAATTGAATCCTAACTTAAAAAATTTTTAGTTTTCAAAAACAATTTTTTTTTAATAATATATATATATATATATATATATATATATATATATATATATATATATATATATATATATATATATATATATATATATATATATATATTTTATGTGAGATTTGTTTTTTGATTGAAAATTTTATTGAATTTTTTTAACAAATGGACACAAAATGATTTGCAGATCTAAAGATGGAATTGATTAAGCATATTGTAAATCATCGGTTTATTCATTCTTGAAAACGTTTATAAATATCCTACTTTCTGATCAACGAGATCATGTGAAAACGCAAGAGGAGAGCATACTTATTCAAAATTGAAGAAAATAATATCCTATCTACTCTATTGCAGAAAAATAAATTTTTCTTTCAAGTATAGGAAAATTTCCAATGCATCCATCTGCGTAACAAGATGAGAATTAAACTCACATCCAAGTTTGAAAAATATTCTTTAATAAATGCTTGGACATGAAAATTTACCTAATCATAAGGATTTGATGAGAAAGAATATTGAAAAATGGAGTAGTGTTGTGACCAAGTTTTAATATGATTTTTGTTTTCTTGGCTCTCCTAAGTTGTCATGTCACAAAATTCTTCAAGTGTCACTTGTTCAAATTTTGGAATGCATAGGGGATCTTGTGATATACATGCTAGAAACTCTTCAATTTCAAGTTCTAATGTTTGATCTTCATCACATATGATCCATGAATAATTCATCTCCACTAGAAGAAGATTCTAATTTTTCCTCTTGTGGATCCTCTTCATCGACAATTTGTTCCTCTTCCAACTTTTGAATTGACGATTCATCCCTAGTGATCACTCTAAATTGTGGACAAGGATTTAAGAAGATCCTTGTCGTGACATACCCTCTAAATGGCTTCTTTAACATCATGTTTTTTTTTAGATCTTGTTGGGAAAATGGATTTTTATTGCTTTTTTAATATTTTGATGGGGGTTTTGTTTAATGAATCTACTCTTCTAATCTCTATCCTAGGCATAAGAAAACTTAGCTAAAAGAAATACTAGGTTTTTGTTGTTTTTTTATGTGTTTTCTAAACAATATTCCTAATTGACTATGTTGAAGTATGATTCCCTGACAACGACGCCAAAATGTTGGGTTAATTTACTGGGTAAATTAACACGAGCATTTAATTATCAATTCGTGTTTGTAGAACTTAGAAGCATCTCCAAAATATATGGATTTCAAATATGGTCAAGTTTAGAAGATGAATTATTAAAAGGAAATGCATATTACAAATATAAATCTAACTTAAACGATTTATAAATTCAAGTGTGCAATCACAAGCAGAAGAATCTCCTAACTTAAGAGACTTGTTTGTCCTTCTCTCACAAGATTACCTCATGAATTAGAAATAAAAAACTACTTAACTAAACAATAGATTAAGATACGTGAAGCAATAATTGAAGAGGCTTTTCACTGAAAAGGTCTTGATTGTCCTTCATCATATATTCACTTAGCAATAATGCTATTGTTAAAAACAGAAATTCAGAAAAAGAAACAAAGATGAATCTTAGTTTTTAGTCTCTTGATCAGATAGAAGAAGTATTTAACTTTAAATACTGGTTTGACTCTTCGTATGCAAAATAGAAACAAGATTAAGATCCATCAACAATAATGTAAAAGCATGTAAAGATGAATTCTAACTGAAGGTCTTTATTAGATAGAAAGAATTTTTAACTTTAAACATTTGTTTGTCCTTTCATATACAAGATAAGAATGATCATTAGATTCATCAGTACTTGGAAATAATCGGCATAAACAAATTAAACATAAGCAAGCTAATTCAGAAATTTCAACTAAAAATAAACTAAGAAGTGTACTTAGCTCAGTATGAGGCCCATCCACCCTTGCCTCGTACACTGAGAGTACTTTCAGCTACTAAAACTTATTCAACTCTCATGCACAAGAAAATGATAAATTTTGTCTTCAAATAACTTTAGAAAATAAGAATATCAAAGTCTCAAGTTTCTCCTACTATATTCTCCTCCTTTCTTCTTCTTTTCTTCCACACCTCACTTGGAGAAAGAGCACTCCTATTTATACATGCGTGCTTTAAAAACAAGATAAGAAACTCATAATTACAAATCCACTTTTCTCTCAACCAATATCCCTATAATTATAAAATATTATCCATTCAAATCTTCACTCATCTCTCACAAATATTAGATAATATATGTTATCCAAATCTCCATGATATTATCCTTGGAATATCCATGATCTTCTCCTTGGAATATGCATGATCTTCTCCTTGGAATAAGCTTGAACAATTATTCTTTAAATTCTTGAAATGGTGGAGGAAATATTTGAGAAGCTTTTTGATAATCCTTCAAAATAATCCTACACATTAAAAAGCTTATCCACATTTGAGATATTAATGAATTATGTTAATTTTCCAATAATTAATCATACACTCTCTTATAATATTAAAAATAAATAAATTGGAAAATAATGAGGTGAACCCATGGAAATGGTATGATGAATGGTTAAATGAGGTGATGAATGTGAGGAATGGTAAGGATAAATATGATGAAAATGTGTAAATTACTAGACCCAACACCCATAAATGAAGGTCTTCTTCGCCAATATTATTTGCAAGGAATTTGAGAGCGAAAATGTTTTCTGTTTCAACCTTATCCACACACAATGAATGTATTTTAATTTCTTAAAAGGATTTTGTTACACACAGGTGAACTAGACAGAATTAGTGTGAATTAAAGTTATGTTTTACATAGAATTATTTTGAATTGATCTTGAATTTATTTCAGCATTTATAGTCTTCCTTTTTTTCAACGTTGTTCATGCATTGCCTGATTTCTGACCAAAAAATTGTTAGGATTTACCTTCTGTTTGTCTATAATTAGGTTTTCCTTTTGATATTTCTAATAGTTCATGTTTTCCTTTCATTTTCCAAATTTTTTCTCAAATATTTTCTTTAGTTATTAGGATTGGTGTTTACTCTTTCTTAAGTTCCATTTGAAGTGCAAAATTCAATTTAATTTGTTGAGATTTATGCACAAGTTAGACTAGAGTTTTATTTCTAGGTTGCCAAGGGCTTTCTTTGGCATTTCTAGTGCTATGCCTCGAAGTTCACGAACTCTCGGATTGAAAAATTAAATGTTGGTATATTAATATGCCCTATAATATGCCCAACATTTTGGCACCATTTCCGGGGAGGCTCTTAGGGGATTGACATTGGTGACTAGTTCATTCGGTTTGTTTCTTTTTACCTAGTTTCTATTGCAAATTTATGTTCTTTGAATTTATTTATTTCTTGCACATCTTGGTTATTTTAAGGTTTTTCATTTTCTCTGGTTTTGTAAGAACCCCCCCTACATATATATATATATATATATATATATATATATACATTATTCCAGTGTTGGCGAATGTACCAGTTATCTTATTAGAAACAGGAAAATGGTATTTTGAGGAATCATTCTATGAGGAGTTTTTATGTTGCTGCAAACATATACAAATCATCCAATGATGAACTCACAAGTGAAAAATTTAAGATTTTTCTTGAACATAAAAATAATATTATTAAATATTTGATTTCGACATTGGATGCTTTGCAGAAAGAACATGAGAAGGATGAAGAACCACTATTAATATTTTGCGCCAATTGTATGAAGAAGCACTTCCTTGGAAAGTGTCCACTTAGTTGCTTGAAAGTTTGCAGAATTTGAGAGGAGACTCATTCAACTGAAAAATTCCCATCACTAACAAGATTACTAAAGGTACACAGGAAATCAAGTAAGGAATCGAGTCAATTTATAGGTATAAATCAAAACTTATCATAATTGAATACTTTGATTAATGCTTATTCTCATGAGAAGGTTCCTCAACATGTTTATAATCTTGCAATTTCATGGAAAACTTTTAATCTTCCTCCAATTGAACATCCTAATTCATGGCCACAGTGGCCCCCTCCTTGGCCCTCTTCTTCAAGCCAGATATCCCTTTGTCCTCAAGAATAATTTGTATCTTTTTATCTAGATAATTATTTCATGCAAAATTAATTATTTAATCAACAACAAAAATCAAATTTTTCATTCAATGCATTATCAAGTCATTCTCATCCATGGTCCCAGTTACCTATGAAATCTTACCCTAATCTATACCCTACCCCTTATCCTAATCGATACCCTACTCCTTGTACTTAGAATCCATACCCTACTCCTTATCCTTACCCATACCCTTTCCTAGTCCTAACCCTAGTCAAAACATTATTTCAATCCCTAGATCTAACCCTAGTAAAAATCTTAGTTTGAACCCTAGCCCCAACCTTAATTCAAGCCCTAAACCTAACCATAGTCAAAAACCTAACCCAAATCCTAAGCCTAGTCTAAGCCTTAGCCCAAACCATAGCCCCCATAATCTGAACCAGCAAGTTGCATGTCAATTTGAAACACCTATTATTTCCGTTGATTCCCCTATTGAACCAAATGTTACATCTTCCATATTAGGGAAATGAGTGAATTTGGAAGCTTCCCCAATTAGCACATAAATTTTATCTGGGGAATAAGCCTTGGTTAAAAGGTCATTAAAGGAGAAATATATAATTTTAACCTATTCTAAAATTGTTGTTGAATCTCAAAACCCTAGAATCTCTCTCAACCATTCTTACCAATCTAAAAAGTAGATATTTGAGCCCGAACTTGAGGGATTTTTTTTTTCTTTCACCTGATTCAATATTCCTCTAAGAGATTGTTCATCAATTTGTGGAAGATTTGTATGAGTTATAGAATCATCATTATGTGGATCTCATTGAATCCTAGTTTCAAGAAGTCATCAACATACATCATTCCCTCATCATTCGACAGCTCTTGTTACCATATCAATTAAAGCAGCTAGTTTCTCACACTTTTGTATGTATCTAATTTTATTCTTGTTATGAAACTAGCTCCAAAAATAGAAGAAAAGAGAGATAAATGCCTTAGAAATCAGCCACTTTGAGGGGGAAACCTCCTTTACATTACATAAATGAACAATTATTGGATGAAAAAAATTACAAAACCTCTTTTCTATATATATGACTCCATGGGGTCACAATATAATCCTAGCCAACCTAACAATAATAATGTAAGGACACAATAATAACAATATGGGGACTACAGGGGTACAACATTAACAATAATGGGGCTACACTAATAACAATAAGGGACTATACTAGTAATATAGGCTCCTAACATGCCCCTCTCCTTAAAAAAAGTGTTGTCCTCAACGTTTGAGTAGTTATAGATGCTTCTGTATAAAATTATCATCCTCCCATGTGGAATCTTCAGTGGGTAAGTTCTTCCACTTGATGACATACTCTGAAATTGGTTGATTTAGTAGCTTTCAAGTTATTGTTTCTGTGACTACTTCAGGTTCCAATATGTTTTTTCCTTCCTCATCAAGTTCTGGAAATATTGTTTGAACTAGAAGTTTGTCACCTATAACCTTCTTTATGCATGAAACATGGAAAAATGGGTGCACTCAGGAAGATGCAGGAAGATCCAATTTGTATGTCATAGTACCAATCTTTTGCAACACCTTGTAAGGACCATAGTAATTTAGCGATAATTTATCAAATTTCTTAGTTTGATCGAGGGAAATTTGTTTGTATGGTTGTAGCCATAAAATTACCTAGTCGCCTACACCAAAAATTCTCTCGCTGCGATGTTGATATGCCTCTTGTTTCATTCGATTATGTGCCAAATTTAGGTTATCCTTTAAGAGTTGGAGAACTTGTTGTTGATGCTCGATGTGGTCTTCCATTGCTTAAACCTTAGAATTTTCTCTTAAAGATGATGTGATGGACGATAGATGATATCCATAAAGTGCCATAAATGGGGTAATTTTTGTTGCAGTGTGGAAGGAAGTGATATACCATCATTCAGCCAGAGGTAACCAATTGACCCATTATGTTTTTTTATTAGATACAAAGCAACGAAGATATCCTTCAAAACATTTGTTCACTATTTCAGTTTTCCCATCAGATTGAGGATGATAAGATGAGCTATGAGCTAGTTGAGTACCGAGACAAGAAAATAATTCCATTCAAAAATTTCCATTGAAAATGGGATCTCTATTGCGTACAATAATCTTTTGGTTTCAATTTATATTTTGAATTGTTTCCATAAATGTGGTAGAGATTGTACTCAATTTGAATGGATGAGACAATGCACAAAATTATGCATACTTGGTAAGCCTGTCAACTACCACCATGATGACACTCTTTCCTTCGGAATTAGGTAAAACTATGATAAAATCCATTGAAACCTCCTCCCAACTTTGGTTTCGAATGGATAAAGGTTGCAATAGACCCGGGGTATTCCCCCACAAAATTTTGAATATCATATTTAAGGCCATCCCAAAAAAAATATTTTTTCACGTTGTGGTAAGTTTTTAAATATCCCAAGTGTCCTCCTAAGGGAGAGGTGTGAAATTACAAAAGAATCTTTTGTTTTAGTTGGGAATTATTAAAAATATATAAGCCATATATGTACCATGAGGAATCATTTTTCCAACAAAATGTATCAGATATACTAGGATATTGTTGCAACTTTTGAACGAGTGTCCATAATTCTTCGTCATTCTTCCATTCCTCCCATTTATTTAGTGCATGTATTATTGTCAACATTTCCTTCTCATAAATAGATTTCTGTAAACACTTTCCTTTTATTGGATGATTCTCAAAATAAATGGGTCTTCCTTCTTGCATTAAAACTACACCAATTCTATTTCTTGAGGCATCACATTCCACAATAAAGGTTTTTGTGAAATTTGGCATAGCTAAGATCGGTGCTTGGCACATTTCCTATTTAATATGTTCAAAGGCATTAATTTCTTCAGGACATGAAAATGCATCTTTATTCAATAATGTTGTTAGAGGTGTTGCTATTCTCCCATAATTCTTAATAAACTTGCGATAATACCTTGTTAACCCGAGAAATCCTTGCAAATTCTTTATGGTTGTGGGAAATTTCCATTCCTTAATGGATTTAATTTTGTTAGAGTCTACCTAGAATGGATATTCCACCGCTTGTACTCCAAAGAAAAATTTGGTGTTTTTTGCATATAATTGTTTCTCCTCCAATAGTTTGAGCACCCTGTTAACATGCTGAACATGATCCTTCCAAGACCTATTGTATATTAGTATATCATCAAAA
The DNA here is from genome assembly GCA_034641835.2 of Pinus albicaulis. Lineage (NCBI taxonomy): Eukaryota > Viridiplantae > Streptophyta > Pinopsida > Pinales > Pinaceae > Pinus > Pinus albicaulis. The sequence goes on along the minus strand of CM076584.1, from coordinate 211,218,252 downwards.
AATACTAACAAAATTTTTCTAAGGAAGGGTTTGAAAATGGAATTCATCAACCCTTGAAATGTAGAAGGTGCATTCGTAAGGCCAAATGGCATGACCAAAAATTTATAATGACCCTCATGAGTTCAAAATGATGTTTTCAGAATGTCTTCAGTCTTCATTATAATTTGATGATATCCTAAAAGAAGTTCCAACTTGATGAAATAAATTTCTCCATGTAATTTATCCAATAAATCATCAATCACAGGAATGGGGAATTTATCTTTAATAGTGATCTTATTGAGCTCCCTATAATCTGGACACATGCGCCATGATCCATCTGTATTGTGAACCAATAATACTAGAGTAGAGAAAGAAATTTGACTAGGTTGAATTATACCACCCTCTGGCATTTCTGCAATGATGTGTTCAATTTCACTCTTGGAGTTATTGTCGAATATTTTTTGGATATCTGGAGAAATAGATGATTTTGATGTTGGAATTGCTAGTGAGAATAATTGTGCAATGATGCCTCATTGTACTTTATTTAAAATATTTTTCATGAAATTAGAGATTATTATATTTCATGTCTTCCCTGCGATACCCCGTAATTCAATTTCCTTCCCTTCCGAAAAAAATTTCAAGAAAATTTCTTGAAAATTAAAAGCTATCATCCCCAAAGATTGTAACCATTGTACTCCTAGTAAAAAATCAGCACCAGCCATTGGAATGGAAATCATTGGACTATTCAAGACATATTCCCCCATGTTTAGCTTGATATTATGGCACTTTCTAGAGAAATTTATAGTTCCTCCATTTTCCACCATCACTTGACACTTTGGCGCTGGGTATAGGAAGCAATTCAATTCTTTGGCTACCTTACAATGAATAAAATTATGGGTAATACCCGAATAAATAAGCAGTATTACATTTTTCTTCTTGATATGTCCTTCTATCTTGAGAGTTTGAGGAGTGGTAATTCTTCCCAATGCATTACAAGATATGGTCAGATTCATTTCTTCTTCCTCTAGGGTTGGTTCCTGGTGTATATCCTCTTCTTTTGACATTTCTTGTTCCTTTTCTTCATCCTCTTGATAGTCTATGTAAAAGAATTTCTTCTCAACACACTTATAACCTTAAGTGTATTTTCTATCACAAATGTAGAAAATCCATTTTTCTTTTTTTTCTTCCAATTGTTGTGGTGTCAACCCTATAGGTTGTGGAATTCTAGGAGTAGGAACACTTCCATATTTATAGTTGTGAGTGGTAGGATTCCTTGTTGCCATAATTTAGCTTTCAATTTTTTTTTCCAACCTGAATGCCTTCTCCAATTTATCAGGTTCCCAAAGGTGAACCTCATGTTCGATGTTATGATTTAGAGTCCCTATGAAGAAATCAATCCTATGTTCCTCTGGAATATAATTTACCCTTATATTCAATTTTTGGAAGTCCTCAATGTGCTCCATCATTGAATCCTTTTGTTTGAGATTTATCAATTGGCTAAAGAAGGTGTTTCTCTTTGTATCCTCATAATGTGCTATCATTTCCTCCATAAAAATTGACCAAGTGACCAGTGGTTTACGAGAACGAAGCCATCGATACCATACAGACTGATTTTGTTCCAAATATATAGTAGCAATGCATACCTTTTGTGTGTTTTGCGTATTATGGAGCTCAAAGTATTGCTCCACTTGTAGTATCCAAGTTATCGGATCCTTGCAATAAAAATTCATCATATATATATATTTTCAATATGGTGGGTCTTAAATCCAACATTAGAGTCTATGAAATCATGATTAACATTTCATTTTTTCTCATCATGAATTTCCTCTACTACCTTTTCGCCATTAGGAAGCTTTTCTTGTAGAAAATTTTCCAACCATTCTGTCAAAAATTCCATGTATTTCTTCAAATATTCCATGTTTCCTTCTATATTAGCTTCCACGCTATCCATCTTAGCTTCCATGCCATTATTCAAACTATCCATCTTAGCTTCCACACATTTCTTCAAACCATCCATCTTAACTTCCACGCCTTTCTTCAAACCATCCATGTTGCCTTCTATACCATCCATATTAGCTTTTACGCCATCCATATTAGCTTCCATGCCATTCTTCAAACCATTCATCTTAGATCCCACGACTTTCTTCCAGCCATCCATTTCATTTTTTGTTACTTTTAGCGAGAGCGAAATTTGTTGCACTTGGTATTGTAATTTTGATATATATTGTTGCACTTCTTCCTCTTCATGAGTCATAGTAGAGCCTTATGAGGGCTTAATGGGTGTTGAATTATTTTTAGGAGGAATTTTAGAACCCAATACTTATATCTATGCTTCAATATTCCCTTGGAATCACTTCAAAATGATTTTTCAAACAAAACTTATGCAATTTTTAAAACAAACACACACTTTTTTCTTACTTTTAGGAGCTCGATATTGAAACTAATTTCTCTCTATAATTTCAGATCCCTAAGATTTTAGCTTCGGTAATTTAGTATCTCTCTAAATATTCTTTCCAATGCCACAGGTCAAACCTGATTTGGATTCGTTAAGACAAAGTTATGCCCAATCTCCCACAATGACCTAATTATGGACTAGTTCAGTAGAGTGAACTTGTATAATGTGCAATATGTCACTGTTTCATTCTTCAGCTCTAAAATTGATACAAAGGAAAATAAAGGCCATTTAATTTTGGCTAATTTTTACATAATTCCAATCCGATTCTCAGATAGAGAGTTATGAGGATTTTCCCAAGGTCACCTCTTTGAGATGAAATTCGAGAGCCTGCAAAAACCCTAACTTCCACATATCATATCTCTGAAAATATTGCAAACCAAGCTATGAAATATTTCCACAAAGTTCCTTCGAATTTCGGCGCAAATGGTTTTTAGCTTTAGCTTCTGAACCTTCATAGAAAAAAAGTTTTAGCGAAAATTCCACAATGACGTGTTCGAAGAAGCGAAACCCTAGAATCCAAAGCTCTGATACCAAATGTTATAACCAGCTCCCAAAATAGAAGAAAATAGAGATAAATTCCTTAGAAATCATCCAATTTTAGGGGGCAACCTTCTTTACATTACATAAATGAACAATTCTTAGATGAAACAAATGACAAAACATCCTTTCTATATATAAGAGTCAATGGGGTCACAATATAATCTTAGCCGACCTAACAATAATAATGTAAGGGAACAATAATAAAAATATGGGGACTACAGGGGTACAAAAATAACAATATAGGGGCTACATTAATAACAATAAGTGACTACACTTGTAATATAGGGCCCTAACAATTATTTAAAACTAAGTGTGATTATATTTAGCATTATGTTATGCACATGGTTACATTGGAAGTACGCCTACACTTAAAGGTGATATTACTCTCTTTAAAATAGGGTAGGGTAATATAAGAGAAATGAATAAAGATGTCATTTTAAATAAAATTGTACAGTGGCACTCTTGAAACTGTGATTCCCTAAAGCACAAATTTTGAAATTTCTATTATTTTCGCTCTCATGGTAAGACTTGTAAGAAGAACTTCCCTCTTAATGCCTCATATTTTATAAAGTGACTTTGATTATAGACCAATAACTATGATCCAGGAAACTTTTTTAAGTTCCTATTTTAAGGTATTGATGAGAATCCTCCTGTTGTGGACCACATCTACAAAACCATAACAAGTTTTCACAATAACCCTGGCATGATCAATTTGAGGAATTTTTAGTCATTATCTAAGATGTGTTACTTAGAATGAGTCTTCAGGGTAGAAGTACCAACCAGTAGAGATTAGTCATTAAAATATTTTCACGCCATCCCGTGCTCTTAAAGAGAAGAATCGTCTCCCAAAATTTTAAGTAACCTATTTAAGGTTGATTATAATCAGAGCTTTTTTTTTATGTAATATAAATTAATTGATGGATAGGAGGTATCACTACGAACCGACCTACCATGATCATGGGTATAACGAGACCGACATTACCACTACTAGTCACCAAGCCAGGGTAATTCCTTTCAGTTGGAAATATGGAAAAAAATAGGTCTCATCTTGAGCTAACTTGTTCTTTCTTGTTAGTTCTTATGAATGGAACTGTCGTTAGCCGGTTACCATGCCAGGGCAGTGGCCTTCAATTAATTTAAAAAAAAATGTAAATTATTTTCAAATGAATTTTAATCTATACCTAATAGATGGGACGTAGGAATTTCGTGGGGTTAAAAGGCATCCCTGTCGAGGCTATTGACGCCTGTTGGTAGCAGGGATATGCCTGTGGTATTAAATTTAATTTTACACTATGATTTACTTGGTTGTTTTTTTTTCCTGAATTATTTATCACTTCTCTTTGATAATGGATTTAAGATCCTTCTAGTGTCATGCCTTGGAGTCCTATCTTTTTGGAATAACTTGTTTTTATAGACGTGGGACCCTTAGTACAGGCAATTCACTTTTCCCAGAAAAGAGGAGCTTCAACTATATATGGATAATGGTAAGATGGTAGCTACGGGAAGGTATCATTATGTATACTCTTAACACCATAGCTTTCAAATCATGTCACTCATATTTACAATGAGGATATTGAAGTGAAACTTGTAATGAAGGATGCCCCCGAGATGTTTGTGGAAATTTTAATAATTGACTATTTTATTAAAGTAATAACACCATAGTTGCAATTTAGTATTCCTATGGCAACCCTTGTGTTAGAATTTTTTGAAATTAGTCTAAATAAATAAAGAGTCCAATAGACACTCTATTTTTGGAACAAGCTCTATCTAGCGAAGGAAATTTTGATCACATAGAATTGCAAGAACATTATTACGACTTTCCATAAATGTTTTCATATTTTTTTTTTGCAAGGGAGAAGAAATACAACAATTGATTTTCTTGCATCAGAACATGCAAGAAAGACACCATGGGGGGATATTAGGCCTCTGTTTTTCCTTGCTTTATATCACCTTTTACTCGAAATCCATCATGCTTCTGTTTAGTTTGAATGGTGATTGTCGTGGGTTTGTTCATTCTCAAATATAATAGAGTAAGTATTTCTGATTCCATTGTTTTGATGAGAACTAAACATTAAAAGTATCATTAATAATTGTTTCTATGTTTGCAGGTATAAAATTGAGTTGAATATATTTTCTATGCATATGCCAACAGGGCTTGATCTTACATTCACCTTCTTGTACTATGTAGTAGGTTCCTATACCAATTGGGATGCCTGAACCAGTTTACTATGGGATTACTGTGCTATTGAAGAGTTCCTGCACCATAAATCAAGTTCCTATTCCAACAGTAAATTTCTTGTTCCAGTAACACAGTTCCTGTTATAGCAGTACAATTATTGTTCTAGTAACATAGTTCCTTTTCCAGCAGTGCAAATCCTCTTTTCACTTCCATGATTATCATACATCCAATTTTCATGATGGAAAATGAGCATATGGGTTTTGAAGAACAAAGGTTTAATATGCTTATGTGCTCCCTTAATCACACCTAGGACTTTTAGACAACACACAGAGTGAAAGTCAAAGTATATTACTCATTAGGTCTAATTTTCTTGGCCACGCATATTTTAACTCATATATCATATGCAATAAATTTTCCATGTTTTGACACCCAAAAGGATGAGGAAAATAAGCATTATATTACACCCAATACAAAGTGGCATCAAAGCATCCAGTCAAACTATTTCTAGAAGCCATGAGGATTAATGGCAGTGTGATATGTCCATAGACATGATGGTGAGGGTTCGATGATTCAATACTAGTTTTTGTATTTATATAGAACCTCAGATTTGATGGGAATCTAGAATTGATGGGAATCTAGTCAAATACACAAATCCCTTATTTTTTCTAAGAAATCGATTCTGTTCTAAATTTGTATGCGGTGTTTAATCTACGATCAGGTGGAAATACTTGTTCTTTATAAATATGAAGATATTGTATTTGAGGAAAACTATAATATTATATTATAGAACTATAGTTTGACAGACAAAGATCAATTTCATAGAGCGAAGGAAGGTAAGGAAATGGTCCCAATGTAGCATCACGCATAGTTAACCTGCAAATTTCTCCCTCTGTTTGTCAGAGTCTGATTATTGCCTGCACCATGTAAAGACTGAGATTTAGAGGATTAATAAATGAATTTCAAGCTATGTTTTATTTATTTATTTTATACATTTTATGATTATACTCTCTGTGTAAACCATATCGTTGATGGACGATGCGAGTTGGTTAGGTTGGCCACCAGATTAGCTCGACACCACTCTGAATTGTTCAAGATTAGTTTGGATTATGGTTTGTTGAGTGAGTGCATTTAATTCTCCGTTATTTGATTTTAATTTCACGGATTATGGTTTGTCGAGTGAGTGTGTTAAATTCTCTGTTATTTGATTTTAATTTCACAATCTCATGTTATGAATGTTTTGTCTATTTTTGAATAGAATTATGGTGCACACGGTAAATGAGTTGTCCAAAATTCCAAATGTTTTTTTTAGGATATTTTTCCTGCATTACGATGATGGGGACTTGTTACTTCATGTTCCATAAATATAAGACTTACTCTATCTTTCGAATTACTTTAATTATAATGATTGTGATATGAGGTAAACATATATGGATTGAGAATCAATGCATGAATAAATTGAATTCTAAACAACTCTGAAACCACATACTCATACTCGTTAGTACATTAAGAACAAAGGTCTCATATTTCTATTATTTGATAATTTATAATCATGGTTGAGAGAATTTATTGATGGGTGAAAGTTATATTATACTTAAGATTGGAATATCATGGTTCTATCAATCATTTAATTCTTTCTTTTATTCCCATAAATTAAGATCTTCTTCTCCAATATTATTTTCAAGGCATTTGAGAGCGACAGGATTTTGTTACACAGAGGTGAACTAGAAAAAAATAGTGAAAAATTAAAGTTCTGATTTACATATAATGGTTTTGAATTGATCTTGAGTTTATTTCATTATTTACAATCTTCCTTTTTTTCAATGTTGTTCAGGCATTTCTTGGTTTCTAATCAAACAATAGTTATGATTTTCCTTTTGTTTGTCAATAATTAGGATTTCCTTTTGCAATTGCTAATAGTTCGGGTTTGCCTTTCATTTTCCATATTTTTGCTAAAATCTTGTTTTCAATTGTTAGGATTGGTGTTTACTCTTTCTCAAGTTTCCTTTGAAGTACATAATTCAATTTAATTTGATGAGATTGATGTGCAAGTTAGACTACATTTTTATTTCCAGGTTGCTAGGGGCTTTCTCTAGCATTTCCAGTGATGTGCCTCGAAGTTCACAAAATCCCAAATTGAAAAATTAAATGTTGGTATATCAATATGCCCTATACTACACCCAAAATTTTGGCATCGTTTTCGGGGAGGCGCTCAGTGGATTGACCTTAGTGACCGGTTGCATTTGGTTTGTTTTTTTACCTAGTTTCTCTTGCAAATTTATGTTCTTTGAATTTATATATTTCCTGCACATCTTGGTTATTTTAAGGTTTTTCATTTTCTTTGGTACTATAAGAACCCCCCATACATATCCACTGCAGAAGAATATACAAATTGTCTTATTGGAAACAGGAAAATAATATTTTGAGGAATCATTCAATGAGGAGTTTTGATGTTGCCGTAGACATATACAAATCATCCAATGATGATCTCACAAGTGAAAAATTTAATATTTTTCTTGAACAGAAAAATAATATTATTAAATATTTGATTTCGACATTGGATGATTTGCAGGAAGAAGAGGAGAAGGATGGAGAACTACTGTTAATATTTTGTGTCAACTGTATGAAGAAGCACTTCCTTGGAAAGTGTCCACTTCGTAGCCTAAAATTTTTCATAATTTGTGAGAAGATTCATTCAACTGAACATTTCCCATCACTACCAGAATTACTAAAGGTACTAAGGAAATCATGTAAGGAATCTAGTCAATTTCCAGCTATAAATCAAAACTGATATTAGTGTGAATTAAATGTAATATTCCCAAATGGGAAATGCAGCAACATAGAATAGTTATGAATTTAAAATAACGCAGATCATCAAGATTATAGTAGGAGGCCAATATGGAGAACCTTATTTAACATTTATAACAGCAAATCAGATGTACAATGAAACCCATAAGATGTACAAGAGGAAATAGGAGTGTCCAATGAAGAAAAATCATCAAAAAGAGGTACTGCAACCATACATATGAACAGAAACTACCTTGACAACATTATTTTTATTAGGCTGCAACAGATGTTGATTACAAATTAGATCTAAAGCAAAATAATGTATGAAAATTCAGATCTATGACAGATCCATACACTATAAAGACTCTTCTTAAAAACCCCCCTGGGGTTTTCATCAATACATGAAGAACATGGAGTAGATCTGAGATCTAAAAGGTGCAGATCTGCAGAAATCTTCATATATTAAGGAATTTTCAGATATATGCAGATTAGATATGAAATGTACAATATGTTGATCCTCTCCAATGGATCTCAAAGGTGAAGGGTAGATCCCCAACACAAGAAAATCACTCCTCCAGAAAGTTATGCCAAAATTCCCCACAACAGAACCTACAGAAAAACACAGATCTAGAAGGAAAACTGTGCCGTAGGGTTTAAGATATGTTTGGCCACATTCCAAGATCTAAATCTGATGGTCCACTGATCCAAGAGTCTCTTGCCAATGGGATAGAAGCCTTCCCCACTGAAAAGGAGCACTAGAATGGTCTAGATCTGAGTAGATCTAGCCTCCACTTGCTGCAGCTTACAAAGACAACCAAACCCTCAACATGATTTGTGTTGTAGTTGGAAGAAGAAGCTTGGCCTTCAGCCTGATAGTGGACAATAAATTCAAACTCTTCCAAGAGGCCTCTCAAGGAAAGATATGGAATTTCTAAACAGGAATACCTTATGCTAAACAACACAATTCTCATCTAAACAACAAAAGAATGATATACGTCTAACAGACAATATATCCAGAAAAAAGTAATCAAATCAACGACCTTCCCATGCTTCCATCCTCTTCCTTTTATAATTTTAGAGCTTGCAAAACCCTAAACCACCTCAATGAAATAGCTCATTTCACATGAGCCATCTCCATCTAGAACTGCGTTGTGCCTCATTGATGGCCACTCCTCCAAGACAGCACTGTAGAATTGGTCATGGTTGACCTAGTCAAAATGTTCATCCCCTTTCACACCTAAGGGTGCCTTCTTACTCAGCCAAGATATATCCTTTTTCACATTTGGCATTTATTTATTTACTGTTTTGGAGTTTTATGATCCTCCTTTACAATTTTATTCATGAAATAGAAAAATAAAACAAAATTGAATATTCCCATTAGCTTGGGACTAATTGGGAATATTACAGTCCTCCCCTAAAAAAAATTGCTTGTCCTCAAGAAACTGATAAGGTGAGTGCTGCAACTCTTCTCCTCCTCCATTGGTGACACCATCATGTGTTAAGCTTCCTTCATAAGCTAAGTGTTCACCAATCAAACCCTCCATGAATTGTTCCTCCAAAGTTCTTATAAGATGTAAATAGTCCATCCCACAAGGAGACAATAACTCAAATGAAAGAAACATGGCTGAACCAATGCTCTCCCTGAAACATGTAGCATAAGACACATAGAGAGTCTCCATCCCATGAGGTACATACATGCCTCCCATCCTCCCTCCATACATTCCCATAAAAAGTACTAGTACATCATCAATGTATGGGAGTAAAACTATGTACAAACAAACATAAATTTGTGCATATGGAAGTGGGTCATAGGCCCATATGTGGAGCCAGTGTAGTGCATCTCTTGCCTGCATCAGATCTAGATCTGGTAAGTGGTTTCCCCACCACTTAACTGCTGCACATGTTATCTCACTATGGCTGAAAGTGTGAGATATATTTGGTGCCTTAGGAAAGCACCCATCATGATGAAAAATCCCCCTTTGTTCATCAAGGGAGTGGCAAAATTCAGAAATTTTTTGTGGCCCAATGTTGGCCATGAGATTTACAAGATGTATTACTCCTCCTTGGATTCATGGCCTACATAAACATGATGAAAGAATGTACATAATCAGAAAATAAAACATGCCTTACATGATCAGATTATTCACCAAAAATACTCCTCATACAAATGGAGTGGTGCATGGATCTATCTCCTATCTGAAAATAAGGAAGATATGGTTGAAACAACTCCTTCATAGAGTCATGTTGCTGCCCCAACTCCACAAATTTCATGCATTCTTGAAAATTCTGATGTATTTCTTCTTTCAAGCCTTCCCAATCAAAGCTCCCCATAATGATGTTGTAGATCTTCACGGAATACATGTGGCTTAAATAGAACTCTTTATAAGCTCTTTGTAATAACTTCTCCTTGAGCTTGGAGGCTCTAGAAAAGAAGATCCTACCATGATGATAGATGAGTTCTCCTTGGACTAAATATCCCTCTTCATGCAGCTGGTCATCAAGTATCATACAAGTGTGAATATCTTTGGAATAATCCACCAACAGTTGGGATTTCCAATATAGATCTAAACTGCTCAACAATGAAAACATTGGTGGTGTATCAACAGAGATGTATGTCATGTTGCTGCTCTTCCCCTTGACATCTCCCATGCCAAAGGTGTGCATTGGAAGGCCATTCCTTCCATTCTCCTCCCACAGTGCATAACTAGAAATGAGAGTGGGTGATGATAATAAGCGAAGAAGATTTCCCTCCTCCTTGAGCTTATCCAAGACTCCTAGAATTGTATCTTTGTCTTCTAGTGCTCCAATCCCTCCTAGATCTAAGCTTGGAGCATCATGTTCTGAGGTCCTTCCCCACAAAATCTGAATCAGGTGGCCTCCCATGTGGTTTTCCACTAGATAATGGTGTCCCATGCATAAATCTCATGAACATAATAGATGGGACTGTAAAGTTCTTGCTTCCACTGCACAAATCCATCTATGATTTCTGTGTGGAAGTGGTATGTGAGGGGTATGTATGCATGCCTTTGATCATCTGAGATTCACCACTCTTATTGTCCACCTATTCCATTTGTAAAGCCTCCCAATAAGTGGTGACTTTCCCCAATGTAATCAACGATTGAACACCCAAAATCACATTGGTGTCTTGTATGTCAACCACAAAGAAGTGATCAACCAAAGTGTAAGTTCCCATGGTGACTAAAAGTGATGGGACATAATGCATGAATTTCATTGTTCTATCTGCTGGGACCAAAACATAGAATCCCTCAAAAGTATCAGTGGGTATTTCCCTCCTTTGTACAATATGGGAATTAATGAAGTTGTGGGTGGCCCCACTATTAATCAATATAGAAACCCTCTAATTCAAGATTGAACCTTGAAATCTTAAGGTCAAGTACTTTGGTACTCCTCTCAAATATGCAAGAGTCCCTCCAATAGGAGTAAATGCCCCATCCCCATCTCCTAATGGTGTTGGATCTCCTCTAGATGTCGGAGTCTTTGACTCTTCTCGGTTCATCTTCTTCTTCCTCCTCTAATGTCGAGAATACCTCTATGTAATGTGCTTTCTAGCGACACATCTATGTCCGATACCCAGTTCTTATGATGAAGCATAGCTTCTTCTTTCTTAGATCTCTGGACTTACCATCCTTGAGGAGCTTGCTGTATGACTCTCCTTTGAAGGAGAATCTTTCTGGAGGGCTTATGCTAAAAGTTTTCTTTTGCTTTTGGCAAGGCATCTTGAAGGTCTCTAGCCCTCTCAATAGCATCATGAAAGGAAGTGGTCTTGGTAGATTTAACCAACCCATAAAGAGTTTCATCTAAACCATCAATGAACATGTACACCCTTCTTGCTGCAGACAGATCAGGAACCATAACAGATAATCTCAAAAATTCAAAAATGTAAGATTCTGTATTACCTGATTATTTCAACTTTGCAAGGCTCATGAATGGTGCCTCTGGATCTCTTCTGTCAAATCTTTCCACTAGCCTTCTAGTGAACTCTGAATAAGCAGTCACATTGGCATGACCCAATGTAGACAAGCCATGGAACCACTAGTCATGTGCTTCACCTTCAAAGTGTAGCGTTGCAATCTTGATAGACTCCATCTCTGGAACCTTGTTCAAATGAAAGTAGATTTCAAGTTTTTATACCCATTCTTTGGCAGAACAGTTGGATGACCCATCAAAATTGGGTAAAAATAATCTTCCCATAGAGTGATGTTGATCATGATTCTGAGTGAATCCACCATCTCTATGATGATGCCTTAGTCTTCTTTTGTCCTTGAGTTGACAAAACTCTTGAAAACTTAAGTGATCTTTGAATATCTGATTTTGAGACTCATATTCTTCAAAATAGTCTTTAAGGGATGCTTTCTCTTGAAACCCTTCATTTCCCACATCCAAAAAGGTAGGCATGGTAGAGCGTTGGGAAACTTGTCATTGATGCACTGGTTGATCATTCCAGTGGTGAGACATGCCAGAGCTTTCTCCAAGATGAAATCTCTTAGGAGATTCTTTGATTCTTTCCAATCTCATCTCTTTGATCTCTCTAGCAAGATCTTGCATGGCTCTCAAAAGGATCTTAGCAAAGTCCTTTCCTTCTTCATCACTTCCAGATGCAGGGGCTTTACCCTTGTCTTCATTGTCATTGGTGTAATAAAATTTCTTCTGTCTTATTTTTAGATACATCTTCTCTCTGTCAGTAAGAGGTTCTTCTTCTGAAGACATATTGGCTTCTTAGAAAGCACAAGTTGTGCCAAGATTATTGCTTCGATACCACTGTAATATTCTCAAATGGGAAATGCAACAACATAGAAAAATTATGCATTTAAAATAATGAAGATCATCAAGATTATAATAGGAGGCCAACATGGAGACCCTTCTTTAACATTTATAATAGAAAATCAGATGTACAATGAAGCCCATAATATGTACAAGAGGAAATAGGAGTCTCCAATGAAGAAAAATCCTCAAAAAGAGGTTATGCAACCATACATATGAACAGAAACTGCCTTCACAGCGTTATTTTTACTAGGCTGCAACAACTGTTGATTACAACTTAGATATAGAGAAAAATAATGTATGAAAATTCAGATCTATTGCAGATCCATACACTATAAAAACTCTTCTTCAAAATCCCCTTGGGGTTTTCAGCAATACATGAAGCACATGGAGTAGATCTGAGATCTAAAAGCTGCAGATCTGCAGAAATATTCAGATATTCAAGAATATTCAGATATATGTAGATCAGATCTGAAATGTACAATATGTTGATCCTCTCTAATGGATCTCAAAGGTGAAGGTAAGATCCCCAACACATGAAAATCACTCCTCCAGAAAGTTATGCCAAAATTCCTTGCAACAACATCTATAGAAAAACGCAGATCTAGAAGGAAAACTGTGTTGTAGGGTTTACGATATGTTTGGCCACATGCCAAGATCTAAATCTGATGCTCCACTGATCCAATACTCTCTTGCCAATGGGATAAAAGCCTGCCCCACTGAAAATGAGCACTAGAATGGTCTAGATCTGAGTAGATCTAGCCTCCACTTGCTGCAACTTACAAATACAACTAAGCCCTCAACAGGATCTATGTTGTAGTTGGAAGAAGAAGCTTGGACTTCAGCTTGATAGTGGACAAGAAATGTAAACTCTTCCAAGAGGCCTCTCAAGGAAAGAGATGGAATTCCTAAACAGGAAGACCTTGTGCTAAACAAAACAATTCTCAGCTAAACAACAAGAGAATGATATATGTCTAACATAAAATATATATCCAGAAAAATGTAATCACATCAACAACCTTCTCATGCTTCCATCCTCTTACCTTTATAAGTTGAGAGCTTGCAAAACCCTAAACCACCTCAATGAAATAACTCCTTTCACATGAGCCATCTCCATCTAAAACTGTGTTGTGCCTCATTAATGGCCACTCCTCCAAGACAACATTGTAGATTTGGTCATGGTTGACCCAGTCAAAATGTTCAACCCCCTTCACATCTAAGGGTGCCTTCTTACTTAGCCAAGATATAGCTTTTTTCACATTTGGCATTGATTTATTTACTGTTTTGGATTTTTATGACCCTCCTTTACAATTTTATTCATGAAACATAAAAATAAAATAAAATTGAATATTCCCATTAGCTTGGGACTAATTGGGAATATTACATTAAATTTCTACTTTACATAGAATGGTTTTGAATTTATCTTGAATTTTTTTTAGCATTTAGAGTCTTCCTTTTCTCAATGTTGTTCATGTATTGCTTGGTTTCCAATCAAACAATAGTTAGTATTTACCTTCTGTTTGTCAATATTTAGGATTTCTTTTCGCAATTTATAATAGTTCAGGTTTTCCTTTCATTTTCTGAATGTTTGATAAAAGTTGTTTTTAATTGTTAGGATTGGTGTTTACTCTTTCTCAAGTTTCCTTTGAAGTGAAAAGTTCAATTTAATTTGTTGAGATTGATGTGCAAGTTAGAATAGAGTTGTATTTGCAAGTTGCCAGGGGCTCTCTCTGGCATTTCTAATACCGCACCTTGAATTTCACGAACTCCTGGATTGAAAAATTAAATGTTGGTATATTAATATGCCCTATACTACGCCTAACATGGGAAAAACCATAGACTAGTGCAAGCAGAACCTACATACACACAAATTATATTTAATTAATATTTTTGTTGGAACACCTAATCCTACATGGGTAGGTGTGGAATGCAAAAAGTCACAATAGAGTCCAAGTGACCTTGGAATGTGAAAACAAGAGTCACACCATTGTACTATAAATGTACATCATGTATAATGGAAAAATAAGAAAGCATCACGCTTATCCTTCATTGTGGGTTGAGTCTCTTGTGTGTGTGTATTCTTTCCTCATACACCATGTGTGCTTCAACATGGTGTTTAACATGGTATCGTAGCCAAGTATCAATGCCTCGTCCAAAACTGATGTCAGAGCTATTTGTGTTTATGGCTCCGTGCATATCTGCAAAAATTCGGATAATTTTGCAAAGACTCGCAGTTTCTGTACAGCAGACATTTTGCCGCATTCGTAAATTGGTTTCCGGAGACACACCAGGTATCCGAAGAAAGAGCAGCATTCGTAAAATCAAAGATTCAAAATTTGTTTTGAAGAAGAGCAAAGGGTGTTGAAGAAGCACATCCGAAGGTTGATTTCTTCCTCGGCACTTCGTCTTTAAAATTCTGTATCCTAAAGAGCCACGAACAGGTTTTAAATCGTCGAAGAAGAAGCTCGGTTTTTAATGGAGAAGATTTCCGAGTTTTTCCATTGGAAAATTTTTTCAATTTCGGGCTTTTATACTACCGGAAAATATTCTTCCGCCGGGCTACTAGAAAATTTCCGGAAGCTCGCAATTACCGAAAGTTCTCGTTGCTATTTTAAAGTCTCTTACTCATCTCTACCGTTTTAACATTTAAAAAAATAAAAAAATAAAAAATAAAAATAATAATAATACTAATAATATAATTGTGTCTTTCACCTGCCGCCCTCAGCACGTCCTTCCCCATCACCGGACCGTACATCCCAACGCCTCTCCCTAACCTCTCGCATCGAATGCACCACCTACAACCAACAATCCACACGCTCACATCGCTCCCCGCAACTATACGCAACCCTGGTCACACACGGCACCCTTTACTTCACATTTCGCGCTCGCACTCCCCTGTCCGCAAATCCCACCTACGCTACCCCTCATCTCGCATATGCCTCTATGCTTACCCCGGCCACATGCCTCATTATACATATATGCACACTTCTTCTCCCCTATGCCCCACCGGCCCCCATCACCCCGCGTCGACCTCCCTCACCGCAATGGCCACCCTTACACCATACCAAACCCGCTCCCTATACAACCGCCTCCCATTTCTACTCCGCTCAGCCACACCTCTCTCGCTTTCGCTCCCCCAACTCGTCGCCGCTACCCCAACCCCACACCTACCGACTCCCTTCTCATGGAAGTCCCTTCACGTCTCTCCCCTCGACTATCCGCGCGCCGGACACCCCGCTCACGTCCCTCCCCGTGGGCTTCAATGCCTATCATCACACAAACACCGCTCCATCCTTCCCATCCGATCGCTACCCACCTCCTCACGTTGACTCCTCCCTTCCACGACCATTTCCCTTTCACTTTTAACGTTCGTCCTTTTTAATATTCGCCTCCATATAATATTACGTCCCTCCATATAATACTACGTCCTCCATTTTTAATATATTCACTTTTATATAATACTCTTTCCTTTTTAATTAAATCACCCTCTTTCTCTTTTTTTTAATAATCCTTTTATTATTAACATTTCCCCTTAGTAATACTACACCTTTTGTTTTAAATTTGACCTTTAATTTCTTATTTTTAATTATTCTTATTTTTTAAATCAATTTTTAAGTAACAAAAAAAAAAAAAAAAAAAAAGACAGAGAGAGAGAGAGAAGAATATAAATATAATAAAGTTATAAATATAATAGAAAGAGCATAGAAGAAAATGGACTAAAATTGCGTATTTGACATTTGTTGATTTGTGGCGTTGATTTAGCGGTGATTTTTTGGTGATTTTACATGTAATATATTCTTGCCATCATTTGAACAAATATTTAAGAAGAGAATTTCAATGGCTTTGGGCTTTTTGTGATAGTGTTTTCACCGTATACTTAAATATTGTATTGAGTTGACATTGTATTGCTTCTTCACAGTTGCCATCGCATTTGAGTTGTTGGAAATCATGACATAAGTCATTGTTGATTGTCCTCCATCATTCGAGGAGCATTATTTTGTACTTTGAGATTTCCCCCATAGTTGAAGCTCTCTGAAAGATTTGTATTTCTTGTTGCATCGACACGAAATCTGTGTGCATTTTCGTTGAAGCCGACACCCTTCATTTTTTAAGAGCCTAAGTTGCTATGTACGGTCAAAATCAATGAGGAAGAAAGGTTCAACAACCTCATTCATTCAAATGTTGATGACATGATAAAAATGAGCAAGAATGCTCTTTGTAATATTCAAATTTGTTTACAAGATGCACAAGAAAAGATTGAGTTTTTGGCAAGCTTGGAAATTAACCCTACAAGATGAA
The DNA here is from genome assembly GCA_034641835.2 of Pinus albicaulis. Taxonomy (NCBI): domain Eukaryota; kingdom Viridiplantae; phylum Streptophyta; class Pinopsida; order Pinales; family Pinaceae; genus Pinus; species Pinus albicaulis. The sequence continues at coordinate 211,201,234 of CM076584.1, read as the reverse complement.
CTTCAAAAGAGTCACACCCCGAACCTGTTTTTGTTCAGAAGATTGTGAAGGAATCTCACCGAAGAAAGAAGATAAAGTCAGCATTGATTCCCATTCAGCTCCTTGTACCAGATGTGTATGTACATGCATGCACAGCCAACCCGGTACTTCTGCCAGCTCCACCATCGTACCTTAAATGAGCTTGCCCACAACAAGCATCGAACCGGTCTTGTGATATAATGCGGACACGGCCCCATATTCCGTACTATACCAAGCCCATCATATTTCGTAGCAGTTTACCCTATGTTTATTAGCTTCGTCCGCCACCGCGTTCCGCATCCCGTTCCACTTCCACAACAGATTGAGAAAACAATGACCGTGATTGAGCTACATGAAATATCACTATTTTCGATCTTCATCCATGCAAGCACTTCGTGGCTCGCACACCCATTCTTCTCACAGCGTACAAGCTCTAAACAAGCCTCTCGCAAGAACAAAGATTCACCCGGATGATCGTCAGCATGGGCATCAAAGAAATCAAGAAGATGTTTACGACACATGTTAGAACTTGTTCACGATATCGAACAAACTTGTAGTTGATTTTTCTTCGCCATCATCTCGACCTTGTCCCCCGACAGGGGGGAAATGGTGGCCATGCATGTTTCGACGATGTATCAAGCGAGCTCGAGCCACAATCTCTCATTCCATGTTCGAGGCTGTAGCCGTGGCCTGCCGAGCTCCGAGCCACACCCGTCATTCCGCATTTAGAGATGTAGCCGAGACACAGATGCCCATGAGCATGCCTTTTGGTTGATGGACAACCTTAAACCATCATCTTTGGTTGGTGGACAACCTAAAACCACCAGCAGTAGTAGACCTCCTTCTTTTAGGTCGAAGGTCTCCTTTCATATATGAGGAACACTTCCTCTACAGGCCTTCACTTTAGCAGCCCTTCACCTTCGCTGTACTCTTTGGTTGGAGTTTCTAGAAATGCTTCAAAGCATTCCGCAGTTGTTGGTAATCCTAAAACCATCAAGGTAGTAGACCCCTCTTCTTTGGGTTGGGAAGGTCTCCTTTTTATGAGGGACACTCCTTCAGCGTGCTTTCTGCACTTTCGCCGCCTTTGAAGAGTTCCGGAACCGCAATGTTTTGCATTCCAGTTGTTGGTGGTCATCCTTAAATCACCCTTTTTTTCCAACATTTTGTGAGTTATTCAGCCATGTTACCATGTATACTTTGTAGATTTGTATTACAACTCTTTTCTCGACTCACACATACCCCTTCGCATTAAGGGGGATGTTGGAACACCTAATCCTACATGGGTAGGTGTGGAATGCAAAAAGTCACAATGGAGTCCAAGTGACCTTGGAATGTGAAACCAAGAGTCGCACCATTGTACTATAAATGTACATCAAAGAAGAAAATAAGAAAGCCTCATTGCTTATCCTTCATTGTGGGTTGAGTCTCTTTGTGTGTGTGTTTATTCTTCCTGATACACCATGTGTGTGTTTCAACATGGTGTTTAATAATTTTAATGCTAAATCTTATTAAAACTGTAGGAAATATGAAAATAGTAAATATTTTCCTTATAATGCACAAAATTATGGAAATAACCCCAGAACTAAGTGGACACACGAAGGACTTTCAGAGAAAAAAGTGATGTAAAATAGGACAAAAATGGAGGCTTCGACATCCCCCATGTCGATCATCTTGCATGTCCTCATGAAAGTGAATCAATTGTTGTATTGTCACTCCCTTGCAAATAAAACAAGATTGAAACATCTATAGGTAACCTCGCACTTACAATGATGTTCTTGCAACTTTGTGTAAAAAAAATTCTCCGATATATTTGTTTATTCTAAAAGGAAAATGCATGTTGGTTCAATTTTTGTATTGGGATTCTTTATTCATTAATACTGATCCAAAATAAAATTGATGTCGTGGTTGCCATAATAATGATAAAAATGTTGTGACTTTAAAGATAGTATTATCATTAAATAGCCAACCATCAAAATTTCTCAAAGCACCTCAAGAGAAACCCTAATAAGTATTTCTTCATCTCAATATCCTCATTACAAATAAAAGTGACATAATTAAAGCTATGGTGAAAAAAAATGGACAGTAAATAGGGAAAAGGAAAGATGACAAACCAATACCTTTCAAGGATGAAGATCTTACCATTATCCAAGCATACAAATGAAGATCCCTTGTTCATGCATAGACAATCACCCGCACTAAGGGTCCCACTTTTCTATGAAAACTGCTTTTGTTCCAAAAGACAGAACTCCAAAGCACAATTCCCGGATGGTATTAAGGCCATTTCGCAGAGGTAAACAGAACAGAGTTCAGGGAAAGAAAAAAACAACCAAGTAAACTTATGTGTAAAATTAGCTTTAATACCATAGCCATGGACACTCCTACAAGAAGGCATCTATAACCTCATCAGGGATGCTCTTTAACCCAATGAAATGCATGTGTCCCATCGTACAGATATATTCGCAGTCAATTAAAAATAATTGACATTTGTTTATAAATTAATTGAAGGTCGTTGTCCTAGCCTCGTAAGCATGTTACAACAATGCCATTCATAAAAACTAACAATAACTATCAATTGATCGTGATGAGACCCATTTTCTTGCTGCATTTTCAACCTAAATCCATTACCCTGGCTTGGTGACTATTAGCGAGAATGTCATTTCGGCTAGGACCCATGATCAAGTTAGGTCAGGCATTTGTAATGGGATCTCCTATACCTCCATTAATCCTTAAAAATAAACTTTAACTATGATTAACCCCGTATAGGTTACTTAATAAAGTAGGAGGAAAATATTCTCCTTAAGAGCATGAGATGGTGTGAATGTTTTAACGACCAATATTTATCGTTGGACCTTATACCCTAAAGACTCATTTTAAATAAGTATCTAAAATAATGGCCAAAATATTCCCTCGAGTTAATCATGTTAGGTTCTCATGCAAGCCATTAGGGCTTTACAGAATGATCCTCCATGGGAGGTTTTTTCTCAACAATACCTTCTAAGAGAAACGTGAAAATATTTCTTGGACAAAATTTGCTAGAATGACTAGGTTAGGGTTAGGTTTTGGCTTCGTGAATGGAAAGTATTAGGCACACCAATGAAAAATCCCCCTTTAAGTGGCCCCATGGATGACCAAACAATATGAAGAACCACCCAATAAATTATCAATGTCACTTTACAAGATATGAGGTATTAAGAGTGAATTACTTCTCGGCAATAGTTACAACAAGAGTGCATAATAACCTAAATTTCCACAAGCATAAGCCTAGGGAATTACAAGCTTCTCAAGAGTGTTGTTAATAGAAATTTTATTCCAAATGGATTTTTTTATCGTTTCTATACTTTCATACCATAATTTAAAAGAAAGGAAGATCTCCTTCAAGTGTAGGAGTACTTACAATGTAGCCATGTGCGTAACAAATGCTAAATATACTCACACTCGTGTTTAAAACGTAAACTTAAACGCATACCGTAGTATGAGAAACCAAGTTCCTTAATTTATATGGTACCAAAAGTTGTTTAATGATGAAGGAATGGGGTGTGCTAACAATTGTTTGGAACCAGATTCAATAGGACCCACATATTCATGGTTCTCCAACTTGTACAAGTCTTCCATTCCGATGTATGTTCTTCGCATTGATAAGGACTGCGCTAAGGGGAATTCTACGTTTTTCTCTTTGATATTTTTCATGAGCTTCAAAAACAATTTTCGAAAAAGTTCTAATCATATATTTCTCCTCTAATGGTTTATGGATTAAGTTTCTTCTCGAGGTAAATGTTGTGTGGTAATAAGGGAAGCTTTCGAATTCACCTCTCCCTCTCTAAAAGATATGATATTACATTCGACACGCAGAATGAGTAGGAAATAGGTGTTTTTTAGATTGATGTGAAACTGGATCGTTGAATTAGGTTTAAGCAATAAATGGTTTTGAACATACAAGGATAAATAATGGTGGGTGGCACGGATGGGAATTACAACTATTCCGACAGGTAATGAATTTTTCATGGGTAATTTCTCCGCATAAGAGGCTCCAAACCATCCTTAAGGCCACGATAATATTTGGCTCGAGGGAGAGGGATATCGTGTCCATAATGTGTATCAAATCAAAGGAGTGAGATTATAAGTTTTCCATGGAAATTTTTGGAGCGAGGTCCCCTAAGTCAAACAATTTTGCTATATTTTGTAATAATTTTAGTCATGTGCAGGGGTTTTGAAGGGGTCAAAACCCTCACGAAATGTAATGGGTCAAAGGGTAGATCACAACAGTAAACCATGGTTGTCAGCATCATAGAATAGTACAGAAATACCAACAGTATAAACAAATGAATATATTAAGTCTAATAATAATTTTTTTGATAAGTCCTAACTGGTTATAGACTTGGATATTTTTGTGATAATTTTGTGTAGATTCGTCCGGTTAGAAGGTCATTGGCCGCGCAGACCTACCATCGTAAAGTGACCGCCGGGCCGTATGCATGGGGCTGTTGGAGGATTGTGAAGAAGGACTGAACTTTGCAGTAATAAAGGAAGATTTTTGCAAATGTCCGAGTTATATATGCATCCGTTGGTTATGTTATGAGTGTTTCTCCGCGCTATTTCCATTTCCGCATCGTCCGAAAATAGATGTCTTCAAGGGTAACTCTGACGTTTATATGAATTATTATTGGATGGATCTCGATGGTATAAGGCTCGTATGATATGTTAAAGGTTGTTACTTGACTTATGATTGTTGTGTTAACTCGTGCAAGATCTTCTATATATTTGACCTAAATATGTCCGGAAAGGGTTTACTAGTTAGGGCTACTATTGCGAAGGTATAAGCGATGATTACCGGATCTCGCGTAACCCATATCATTCGCATATCTCTCGGTGGTGTGGAAAACGGCCCCAACCCACCCCCCCCCCCCCCCCCCCAAACACCTTTCCGAGTGAGACTTCGACTTGTGTAAGGGTGTCACCGCCGAAAGGGCTAGTAGTAAGAGGGTTTTTTTTGTTAATCTCAATTTTTAACATGGGTCGACCTCTTCAAACCAACAAATGGTTTCGTTTTCCGAGACCGGGAGAATTTTGAGAGATTGGGTGACGTCGCAAGGTCAATATGCTCATTAAAGCCCTAACTTCACGATTGGTTTGAAAAAATGGTATTCAGGAGTTTTCACTAAAAGGAAATAGAAGTGAGAAGCTATCTCGATAAAGAGTGGAAGAATAATTATATTTTTACATAAGTGTACGAGATCTTCTCCGTAACCTTTTCAAATGAACTACAGAATGGTCGAAGCAGGTTAGCAGAATTCAAAACCCTATGGAAGGACGATCAACTCACTTGAAGGACCCCCGAATTAATCCAACAATTGGAAAAGACCTATAATTTTATTACTCGATTGTAGATCATCGGGATTGATTGCGTCTTGAGTGGATTTGTAAGTGAATTTTCAAATACTATTTGTATCCTACTTTGGGGTTGAAAGGATGATTTTTAAAGGATTGAGGGTAAGTTATTAAAAAAATTTTCTGGATACTGAAGATGCTATTGTCTCGAAACATGTTTTGTGTAGCCATGCCCCGTGAATGACCCCCCGATAAGAGTGAAAGCATGACGCCGCAATGGTAAATATTATCGAGTCAATAAAAAGGGGGATAAATATGTGTATAGTCCTTTGATAAATTCCCATGATCTAAACAATAGTTATGGACGCAGTGGACTAGCCCTACGTCTACACCACCATCAAACTCGTGCAAGGGGTAAGACCCTACTCCACCACCACCCCACCACGCACGATATGACCGCACAGATGAATTTACCTACCAAGGATACGGGATGAGGATATGGACCCATTTTGCTCAAGCACGATGTGAACGCGTAGAATGTCAACTCGATGTTGTTAAGAGAGTGCAACTAGCAATGGATTTTAAAGTTCAGCTTTGGATTGGTTCATGGGATACATTACTCAACATGAAAATCCCATAAAGTGTGAGATCAAGGATGCCTCGCGCATTCAAAAGCCTAAATCTTATTCTCAATGTAGTAGAACTAAAAGATATTAAGCAAGGGCCTACAGAATCAATTGGGAACTCGACTAGGGACTAAAAAAGGTCATCAATGACGGAGGATTTTCCTACGATGGTACAACATAAGTGTAGAATGGTTCATTCCAATTTTTTTGTCACATCTACATGGGCCCATGGGACAAGAGGAAGCTTGACTCAGGAAGAAGCCCTAGGAATTTCTATGAGGTTAGAAGTTGTGCCGAGGATGATGCTCAATTTTAAGTGCTAGATTCGCAGCCAATTAGAGGTAATGCACTTATAAATTTAGAATTTACGAAGAGACTAGGGTAAAGAAGCCAGTACGTATGTATGGTGTCTACGCCGTAGGTATTTAGCCACACCAAAAAGACTGCAAGGTTCCCTTTGTTGTCGAATTATATGCAAGTCAGGGACCGAGTCCACTATTCCCGAGAGATATTTTTGGCCCTAGTACCCCCACACTATGGTGCGTCGATTTTCTCGTGGCAGGTGACATGATATAGACCATTACCTACTGCTAGGCGCCCATGTCCTAAAACTCCACAACAATGGTGCGTATTATGACTAGGTGAATGAAGAGCACGACCGCCGAACATATGATTTGATGATCAAACAGAGGGAACCTTTTACAGCACAAAGCAACCTTCGCCACCAACATCTCCCTATACTCAAAGGATCCTCAAAAGAAGAGGACAGGAGGGGGGATAGTGGAGGCACAAGTTAGGGGAGAGTAGCTAATTTTCTGCTAACCGTGGAGATGTCGTACATTATGCACCTAGATTTCCTAAACCCCGCATGAAAATATCGAAGGTATTGTAGGCAATTTGATCATGTAATTGAAGATCGTCCGTGTTGATCACTAAAAATGCAGTAGAAAAACAATAGACACCGACGCAAAACATACAATGGGTTAAGGCCGAACCATGCACCAGATGTAAATGATTCAAGTGTAATTTAATTACACGTAGTTAATTGCTACTAGAGGGAGAAAATGAAAATACCTGTTGGTAATCCATTAATCGAAAGGCGTATGAAAAAAAAGGAAGTCCCCGACCTACGTAAGAGAAAGAGACATTCATCGAAGCTAGTAAGGGTTTTTCCGATGAAGAAGAAATGCACTTCAAGAACCTCAGAACCAAAATATGAGGATGAGGTTAAGACATTATGACAACAATCCTACATGAAGCTACTGCGTTAACAAGAAGCGTAGATAATCACTGTGCCTCGATATATAGCTATGTAAAAATAGTGCTTACATACAAAACCATTTTTGTAAAAAAAGTTTACAAGAAGAAGAAGAGAACGAGGAGATGCACATGACCGTGTATATCAAGACAACGGATGGACCAAGTCATCCTAGAGATCCGGGGTTTGATGCAAATTTCTTACCTTAAAAAACCTAGAAAAACATGGGAGATCCAAAGTTGGAATGGTCCACCATTCCCACCACGCATCGTTAATCAACAAAATATCATCCCCTCTTCGCAGCGGCTTCCGCAAGTTGAGATTGACATCGCAGATAGTAGGTATGTGTTGAATTTGAGGTTATACAAATTGTGGATGAAGAATATCCCTACCTCGCACCGGTAGGATTGATCGTCATTGATATTTGAGGTATCATCAACCTAAAGCATAGAAGTGTTTTAAAAATAATGTACATAGGTGATAGTCCCACTAGGATCCCAAGCAGAGGGAGAACAATAACAGAGCTGTTAGTGAAGGGGATGAGGTTGACTATATATATAAATTAATTTGCGTCGAAGACCGGATCAAATTTTACAATTGATGGCATGTTGAACTCGAAGAAGGATTGTTCATGTTTTTCTCGATTCCGATGGTTGGGTCGTGGAGAATCGCGGTAATCCCACAGACGATGTCTCCTCGCCATAAAATGCCTCAATATTACAAAAAAATTCTCGTTCATCTCCTCTAAGGTAAGGGAACTACCCTACTTTTGATGTCTTTGGTAGTTTCAAGAATTTCTTAGAAGCATCAGAAAAATATATCCCAGGGGAATTAAGGTTCGGGCGCTTGATTTGGCTATGCACGCAACTCCAACATGGTGGTGGGAAATGCATAAGGGAAATTTTCAAGATCGGGAGGAATGTAGGAAAATGGATGATGCTGCACTTTGAACCTCCCGCCATGCCACTCATTGAACTATTATATGGCCGGGGAGATTTGCGTGCGTCCGGCCATGTGGATGGAGGTATGGGATGAAAGGACATGGAATGAATGGGTTCATAGGTTTTTCCACTCATTAGGACCACCCCCATGACTCGGTATCTAGAAGTTGAGTTAATTTAGCATTCAAGGTCGGTATACAATGAGCGAATATTTATTAGCAACCTTTGGCTTGGTGGGGGGCTCAGAAAATTCTGGATGAGGCACCGCAAGACACAGGACAAGGGTCGATATTCGATGAATCCCGACCCCACAGTATGCGCTCGTGGTGGCCCGAGATGTGGGGTATGTAATACATAGTCAATTGCCAAAGAAAACACTGATAACAAAAATGACACCAATAATGTTGTTAATATACTCCTAATCAAGGTGAGTGCATAGTTTCAAGACCAAAATTAAGAATGATGGACATGACTAAACCTCTAAAATTGAAGAATTCAACATTAGGATGGACAAGTAGCCCAAATTGGCCAAGATTGGGGGATTAATGGGATGATGATATAGTAGGAAATATTGTAGAGTCACTGACAGTATCGTAGATTTGTTTCAAAAAGTTCTTTAGGCCGAAGGGCATTTGGGATCTTTGTCATGAAAATCACACTAAAAATTTATGTATGCCCTATCACAAAGGTCGTATCGATTGAACCCCAAATATAAGTGGAAGGTAAAGGAGGTATTATAAAATATGGTGGCTGTGAGTATCATCAAACCCAAGGAACAACTGATTTTGCAAGCCCAATGGTGGTTTAGGAGAAAAGACCAAGGGAGAAATCGGATTTGTGTCATATGTGCAAGTTGAAAGATGCATGTGTGCATGATCCCTTCCCTACTTTGTTCTCCGATGAAATTTCGGATAATGTGGAGGAAAGAAGCTGTAGTTTTTTCACAAAGGGTCTTCGTGTTATCATCAAATTCGCACGTTAGAGTGATCATAGAAAGACCACCTTTCCACCGAATGGGTTCTTTTCAATATACCGTCATGTCGTTCGGTTGAAAATGCAATTCTAATATTCTCGCGTGTGGTCATGGTTATATTCAAGAATTCACATAAATTTCAAAGTATACTTTTGATGATTGAATAGTGTTTGGATTGCAAAGAAACATGTATCGAATCCGCACATGATGCTTTATACCCGTGGAGAAGCTACCTGGGCCATATTTCTCTTCAAACTGGAGAAATTCATATTCTATGTACCTTTTTGGGATGTCGTCGTGCATATAGTATGTCGTGCTAGTTATGATTGATGGTGGACCCGGAAAAGATCACGGTTATCATCAACTTGGAAGTCCCTACAACCGATAACAATAAGGGCCCAAACTAGGACATACTAGTTAATATGTAGTTTATCAAGGTGTATGCTCGATCACCGCGCCGTTGGAAGCGTTGCTAAAGAAGGATGAATTATTTTGGAATGATGAATGTCATAAGAGCTTTCGAGATGCTAAAAGAGATAATGGTCACTACACCCATTTTGATATTTCAGACTGTCTAAGGTTTTCCATGTGCATGTGGATGCACCGTACAGCACCAGGGGAGCGTTCTTCTCCCTTTGTGGCCAGGAGAAGGTGACATAGATCACCCAATAGCTTTTGCTAGTTAGAATATTTCGTATAGAGTGCAACTACTCAAATATGGAAGGAAGGATTGACCATGTTATATGCACTACAAAATATAGACACTACCTCACGGGGAGGGAATTTCGTAAATGTTCACTGTCATTCGCTTTTTAAAATACCTATTCAATAAGCTTGTGTTGGCAGTGAAGACTTATCGATGAAGCTGTTTTTCTCCAGGAGTATGACTTCGATATCATAGTCGTAAAGACGAAATGTTGGGCTCCATCACCCGTCATGGATTGCGAATGGGGACTCAACCAACCGCCCATAGAATGGTTATCGGATGTGCAACTCATCGCTATCAATGTGGTCGATGAGCAATTTTTTGACATTATTCATTTTATGACTACTTTAGTGCTACCGAGATTATTCGGAAGAGCAATAAAAGAAGGAGCTGTTGTGCGTCAAGAATCGATTTCACCTCGATTGCAAGTCAGCTTGTATAAATTAGAGTAGATAAAGCATTAAGGGAGATACGTGCTGGAACATGAAAGATGGGCTATATTGACAAAGCTCATGAGGTGGCAAGTGTCAAAGACGCGCCGGGAAAGCCACCATGTGGAAGGTGTCGCGTGTTGGGTTATGGTGGCCCACATTGTCCGGTGATGCGTAGCATACCGTTGAGCTAAGGTATTCATGTCGACCCGATCGGCTCGCGCGCGTAAAATACCCCCGCAACCGTAAATGGAATTGCAGCATTGGAAAAAATGGGCTATAGATTTTGTGGGACTAATCAACCCTCATGGGAAGAAGACTCGATACGTATATCATTATTACAACTTATTATGTGACCAAGATGGGTGAAGGCGAAGGTATTTAAGGACTATACTATATACACTACTACACACTTCATCGTTGAGCACATTTTAACCAGCTTTTGGTGCACGAAGATTTTCATGAGTGATATGTGCACGAATTTTGTCAACAAAATGATCGAAGCATCGATTGAGGAATTCCATATCCATCACAAGAGTACCCTTTATCACCCACAAGCAAATGGTTTAGTATAATTGTTCAACAAGATTTTTGAGCACGCGCTCACAAGGTGGTTAAGACATATGCCATCTCTTCGAACTATGGGCTTACAGACAACATGAAAAATTTTGACAGAAAGACACCATTCAGATGGTCTATGCTGGAAGCCATCATGAATGGAGTATATTTTCCCCAATTCTACGTATCAAGCCTTCACTAACATGGTCGAGCCTCGACCTGTGGAGGAATTGTTAGCACAACTCGTTACCTGGAAGAATATCACTTCATTGCTAACTTCCACCAACAGTGTAGAAGGTATGAAAGCCTATATGACAGACACATCATGCATAAGGTATTCAAGGAGGATTTGCAGCGTCTTCTATGAGAGCCGGGCCATGCCCAGAAAGCATTGGTTGGGGCCATATGTTGTAAATAATATCACTAATGGTGATGCGATGTGCCTTGGTTACCGCGTGGGAGAAGACCTTCCCCGGATACTTCAATGGGAGCCATCACAAGATGAAGAAAATATGGCACTTTACCAAATGAATATATGGTTAGGAGCATTAGAATCAAAGGTCTACGTGAAGGAGGAAGGTATTGTGCAGTGTGTTAGGAGCGTAGGCGTGAAGCGCGGTCGTAAAACCAGTCATTGGAACAATGGCAAATGTAAGAAAAAAATGAAATTTTCATTGAATGAATTGGATTTATTGTATTTAATGCGTAAATATCGTAATATTTTATACCATTCCCTCGAGGGTAAATGGAAATTAATGATAATCCAACTATTTTTACAATGGGTGACTTATAAAAAAAGGTGGGCATGGGTCCACCGGCTTTGTTACTATTTAAACATTTGGCACCCCGTGATCATTTGTAATCTCTATCATCCTCGCCATATGTGAGTCTCCGCATGTCCGGTTACAAATCCCCGTAACTCCGAGTAACCCCCGAGTTCATATCTCCGTTCGTAACGAGACAACCACCAACCCCGGAGAAGAGTATTCTATGCCCCCTATGACGTCTCTAAAGGATGGATCGTAACAGGTCGCAGAAGTAGTCCCAAACATGGAAGAAGTTTTATCCACTCCATCGAAAGAGAAATTCAAGGAAAGGTGTCAAATCGTTACTTGGACACACACCCTCTCTGCATCGTTCCATCCCCCGTACAAGCCGCCAAGGCGCACTCCCGACCGGTGATTCATCCAAGCGCCGATGACTATTGGGAAAGAGGCACCGCTCGTAAAAACCGCCTGGCGACCACCCTATGTTACTATGAAAGCTCGCGGCAAGCCACAAACCTTTATGGGGCCTCGTACTTTCAGATGCCATTAAGTGCCCCTGGATGTCCCCCTCGGTCCGTGAAATGCATGACAAGCTCCTCAAGTGAAGTTTAATGATTATGATCTCAACCAACGAAGTAAAATTCCCGCAGCTTTCCCCAAGAAAATTACTTTGAATGGGTGATGTACGATGATGTACCGAAGGTAGAGCCAATGCCCCGTTATGCGTGAGTCACACTTCCACTCCTGGGAGTCCTCAATCACCTAAGGATCCCATATTTTGGGCGGTACCACATCACAAGCATGTGAGTGCGCCAATTGTTGGCTTTCTGGTCCATGATGACGTGTCGATTCAAGGGAGAATCCCCATAGATGTCAGGCTGATTCACGAATCACTAACCTTCCCATGAGGGAGCCCCATCCAATGATAGGATTTGGGAAAGGCACCGAATTGAAGGTAGCAAAGAGACGGAAGGAAACGTACAAGGTTGAGTAGATAAGCGCCGCTTTTTGGTCCGGGTAACATTGATGACCGGTGGTGCGCATGGGAACCCTTGTCCCTGGCCGTAAGATTATGAGAAATTTCGTCGAAGACATTCCTAGCACACGTCATTTCTTACGGAAGTGTAAAAGGGGATGTTGTATAATCCATGACTTATATGTGAGCAGATTTTGTGGTGAATGTGTGTGAGTCACGGAATAGGGGAAAAATTCCGTTACTCGTGGCTTTTATTATCGACGCTAGTATCATGGGAGATCCTAGATGATGAATGCCTTCCGACATTGAGCCAGGTGTCTATGAGGGGGCCCACTATGGAAATTTGTGGGACTTGTCGAATACAAAGAGAGTCGAAGAAAACAAAAATTTTCTCGGGTTATTTTTGAAGGCGCGTTGGTGCGCTATTCATTCTCAAACCCACAAATCTCATGCGCCATATATGAGAAGTATGTGCGTGTGGTGATCTTTCAGTAACTATGCGCAACATCATGTTCAAGGCGCGCAAGAGCCTCAATTGGTACCCCTTACCCTACATGGTCACGAAAGTTTTCAGGTTGACCATGTCGTCGCAACAATGGTCAAGTCGTGGAATATTGGGCTTGGCTCCAAAATCCCATTACGTTGTCAACATCTCGAGAAAGAAACAACTCCGAAAGAAACAAATCAGTACCGTATAGCTTCGGCTTCAAAAGACCCAACGCCTAAAGATACAACCGAGTCACGATCGAGATAAAAAAAGATAAGGAAGTTGAAGTAGAAAAAGACCCTAGACACAATAAAGACACACAAAATGTACAACGAATAGGCATTAGGAGGTGACCACGAGGAGGTGGACCAAGGCATGTTGGATGGGCTTGGTGGAGATGGTGTGAAAATCACTACGCAACACCAAGCGTAGAGGAGAAACATCTAAGGGGTCATGGGGTAAAAAAAGGATAGGGCCAAAGCAAGGCAAGCGAAGAGGAGGTTACCTCGAGTGAAGTGGACCTTGAAAAATTGTCGATGTGGTTGGAATTGGTGTTTGAGGATCGATGGAGCACCATGGAGGCCCAACGCAAGGCCATGGTGGAAGCCTCTCAGCCTAGCTTATCGATTCTACAAGCCTAAAGGCCAACACATCGCAAGCGAGCTGGGCGGCATCAACCGAGGCCGTAGAAAGAGAGCATGGATCAAGCGAAGCCGGCAAGTGAGCCTCGCCATCTAAAATGATCATTACAACCATAGGAAGTGCAGAATCGCTCCGGGTGTGGCATGCGTATCTATGAATCCAATATAATTTTGTGTGAAAATCCAAGCATGCTTCGAGATTGGCGTCATCCCACAAGCCGCCACAAGCAGCCCACCACTACATATCTTCATCTCAAACAGAATTTCCCGGATAGGAAGGTGTGCGCCCAACAAGAGGTTATCGAGGCTAAGAAATTGCCATTGCAAAACGACAGAGCTTGATTAGGAAGTGACAACACAACGTAAAGCTTCCTAGCCTAGAGTGCGTGGCTGGAAAGTGTCATTTAAGGTGCTATGCAATGAGATTCTTATACGTCACCGTCTTTACCGCCACATCAGAAAACAATTCTGAGAGCCCGATCGCAGCTTCAAAGCCTGAAAGCTGGAAATTCACCCATGAAGGAAAATTTTGAGCAAGATATCGCGAAAGTTGGAAGTACCGTAGCTCCGAGACTCCTAGAGAAGTAGGCACAACGAGAAGCCAACATCCAGGACATCATGGCTATCACTTGGCTGATATGCTCATATGGCCCAATTGCTGGAAATCCATGGGAGGCTATGGACCTCTATACAAAAAAATCTCTTAGTCAAGAAAATTAACTGGAATCGCGCATGAAGGAGCAGAGTTCTTATGACGACAAGAGTCTTTACCTACCCTTATCCCTACCATAGCATTTCCTCACACTCTCAAACTAGCCAAGCACCGTAGCATGAAGTGATAGGAGCCTCCATCACAAGAAGCAATTGTTTATCGATCACATGAAGCCATGGGAGAATGAGGCCATGAAGCCTATTAGGATCTCTATTCATCATCCATAGCTTCGAACAATATGATGCAAAATGTCACTTTGGCCATCGAAGGGATGCCATCGAAAAGGATGTAGAGAGAGACCGGTGAAGAGCATCATTACGCATCAAAGCAAGTGTTTATTGCCACCATTTTCTATTGCCACCGATGCTCGAGGCTCAAGATGAAGACCCCACTACTAGTGTGACTCGAGACGAGTCACAAGTTTGTGTTAAGTGGGCCCGTTGGAGCGAGGTCCCATAAGTTTGACAAATTTTCTATATATTTCGTAATAATTTAGTCTTACGGTGAGTTTTTGGCGTTAAAAGTCAAACCTTCACGAATTGTAATGGGTCAAAGGGTAGATCAAAGGGTCGTGGCAAACCATGGTTTTCCAAATTAGCAGAATAGTGCAGCGAAATAGTATAAATAAAATGAATTTATTAAGTCTAAGAAGGAAGTGTTTTGGATAAGTTTGAACATGGGTGATAGACTTGGATATTTTTGTGATAATTTTGTGTGGATTTGTCCGGTAGAAGGCTCCTACCGTTGTGCACACGGAGACCTTATTCTAGTTATGTGTGGACCTCTTCACTATTGTGTGCGTGATGTTGGAGAGCTTTGTAAGAATTAATTGAATCGCTAGTAATAAGGGAAGATTGTTGCAAATGTTTGAGTTATATATGCACTTTAGTTATGTTATGAATGTTTCGCATCTTGTTTCCATTTCTTGTACCGGTCCGAAAATAGATCTCTCGTATAACCGTGATTGGGTTTATATGAATTCGTATTGGAGGATCTTGTGGTGAGTATATTTTGGTATGATATGTTGAAGTTTATTAGCTTCTGACTTGTGATTGTTGTGTTAAGTCACGCAAGATCTTCTACACATTTGACCTAAATTCTCCGAAAAGGGTTTACTAGTTAGTGGTTGTTGTTGCGAAGTTATGTTTATGATTGGTTGATCTCAAGGCACCCACATCATTCCGAATCTCTCTCAGGGTATAAGCTTGGTTCCAAAGACCACTTCAAACTTCTTCGTGAGACTTTGATCATGGAAGTGCTCGTCGAAAGGGCCAAGAGAAGAAGGTTTTTTTGCGACCTCAATTCCAAAACCTAGGTTAGGACCCTTCAAGCCAATAGAACTCGTAGGGTTATATATTTTCAAAGGAACTCGCCATGGTAAATAAATCTTAGTCCAAGTATTAAATGATGATGTGTTTTGATTTATCCCTAAAATTCAAATTATTTTCTTTACTATTCCTTAAAAAAATTATTGTAACCCTAGCAACGATGGGGAACACGATTAATCCTCCTCGTATTTCATTTGTTCTTCCCGGTAAATCATCCAATTGTAAATTTAGAGAGGCTTTTTAGAATATTTTAAAAATTGAGAGGAAAGTTCTCGAGAATTATTACCAACCTCGAGATTCCTTCGGAATACCTAATGCATAATTCACAAACATCATCTTATAGTAAGTGGAAAACATCACCCGCTCCTATCGATTTAAAAGTGAAAATTCATCTTTGATTCCTTTGATTAGGAGTTTTTCAAGGTCTCTTTTTCCAAATTTTTATTTTTTGATTTTGGAGGTTGTATCGAAATCTATCCCTATATTCCTCCAAAAGTTCATCCTCCTCTATCATTCCAAAAATGTATTCTGATCGTCCCTAGAGTAGTCTTTATATTTCTTCAATAATGCATTCTTAATGCATTCCAACGCTTGAATGTAGTTCCCTCTAAGGCAAATGAACTATCAAATACCGATCTCAAGAGTAAGAGGAAACACTTGCAAGCTTTGAGCACAGTAAAATATCCATATCCTCTACAAATTACTTCAAACTCACATAAGAATGTATATAGGTCTTCGTTTTCCAAACTATGAAATTCTTGCAGAGAAGATGGGGTGATATTGTGAATTTGTACCACTCCTCCTAGATCTTTGATATGAATTCAAACATAATTATGTGTTCCATTTCATCTAAAAATAGAAGATGTTATCCATGTACTACTTCAAGACTCCTCCTTTTAAATGTTCATTCTAAATAGTTAGTGAAATAGGTGCATTTTATGATTGATATTAGGCTCAAAATCCTCATTGAAAAATGACTCAAAATACCATTTTTTTATTCTCAACAAGATAGATGGTTTACCTTGTCAAGATATGTATTAGTATATATAGGGTGAGTTCTTACAACACCCTAAAAGGAAAAAAATATGAAAGAAACAAAATCTTGCAAGGAAAACAGGTAAAGAGAAAACCAAACCCGCAGGTAACCAAGGTCAGCCTCCCAAAGTGCCTCCCCAAAATGATGCCAAAATGTTGGTGCAGATATGAATTAATGGAACAAAAATTTAATGTCAATTTGGGGTCCGTAAACTTTGAGATGCAACACCGGAAATTCTAGAGGGGGACTTCAACAACATGCAAAATGAAACCCTAATTTTCCTAAAATTTCTCACATTCTTGAGTTCTCACACTCTTCAATACCTCACCTCCAATCATGTTCTCAAAATAAGTATTTAGAAACAAAAACATAGCTATAATTCACTCGAAACCCGAGCATTTATCAAGAAAAATGTAAATACCATAATAAAGCAAACTTCTATGAAAAAATTAAACATGCAATAAAAGAAAAGGATTCTAGATTAGTTATTCTCACATGTCACCGTGTTAATTATGTAAATTTTACATCAGCAAATGATCAGAGATCATGAATTTTTCTTAAAATTGAAAGTGCTTGAAACTGCATCGAACCCCGAGCGACCGGTATCCGTCGTTTTGATTTCGACACCGTCAATGGTTCGAAAAACCGATGTCATATGAGGGATATATCACTTTCTAATCTTTTTTCCTAAACAAGTAAAATGTAGGGTGATGACAGGAGGACTGAATGCCCAACAAGATGTAGGTACAACACCAAAAATGGAATATTTTGGGAATATTTTGTTTTCCTAAGCCAATCCAGGTTTCGCCACATGGCATATGTTGGATCGTTATTTCTATTGTGTATGTGTTTTTGTGCGCCATTGGATGGGTGACACGTACAGTCTTGTGAGGCCGCCACGTGTCCCTTTGCACGAAGCATCAAAATTTTTGTGGAGTCTAGGAGGTTCAACTCCGTGACCTTTGATGTGCTTGCATAAGCCTCCACCAACTCCGTTGTCATGTGATTCTTACCAAATAAGTTAGGAGGTTTAATTTAAAGTTTGAATGTTGCGGCCATCGTGGGGGCCGTCGGCGATCCCAACCGTCGCTTTTACCCCATTCGTATCGTCACATGATACCCCACAAAAACTATTGTAACCACGTTTATCATTCCGGGCGAACCACAACCGATAATCGCAAACCTATTCACATTAAGTGATATACCCGCCCTGCTATGTATTCAAACTTCTTGATGGTTTCAATAAACCCAACTCTCACAGCTTAACCTATTCACAAGGCACGGGTTGCGATATTTTTAATGCGATTGCCGTAACCCCGACTACCTCTGCCCGTTTTCACCTTTTTTTGTGGAATTTAACCTAACCGTGGGGTTTATGGGGGTCAACATGTACATCGTTAGTATGAATCTTGATTTTGAGGTGTACGAAAAAAGTACCTTTTAGCCGGCATAACAAACAACCCCAATGTAAAAAAAGATGGCTACTAATATCTTCGTATCTACAAATAGTTAATCAAGACAAAATGCTTCGCAAAATCAATATCTATGCATAAAAAATACATTAAGCAAAAAGAAAATAAGGTTTTTTTCCATGCATCCAATAGACAAGACAAGAATAATATTTTTTGAAGAATTTTATATTAATGGCACCTAGGAGGAAAACAAGAAAGGTGTTTCCACCCCTCTCACTGATGGGTTCGAAGTCCGAAGACTTCGCATCTATAATTTTCGTTGGTGTAGAAAACCTAGACAAACATAGAACTCAAAGGGAGCTCACAAAGTAAATAATAGAAAATATGACAATGATAATGGCTCAAAGTTAGACCAAGAGTATAGATCCGTAGTGATCTAAGAGGCAACAAAAGGTATGAATGGTAGGAAAACTTCTTCTATTTATAACAATAAAATATTAGGTCATTCTAGATCTTGGTGCATGATTAAAATAATATTAACCAAATCTAGATCCACCTTTATGGAATATTTTATTATATTTGTTGAGGGAAAGGAATTTGATTGGGTCAAATCCTTTATTTCAGAATAATAAATAAATAAATGATTTATTTATCATTTTAAGGAAGTGGTTTAATGATAATTAAATAAATAATGATTTATTTAATTATTTATAAATGATTTAGTCATATTTAACAAGGAATATTATTTAAATAAGGTTTAAATAATTATTCCTAGAAAAACATAAGATAAATAAGGATTTATCTAATTAATTTCCTTGTTTTGGGTTAAACAGACCAGGAATAATAATTAAACTATCGTTTAAATTAATTATTCCATGAGGAAACCAAACAAATATAGATTTGTTTAATATTTCCCTCGGGGGTTTCCCCTTGCTGTTTAGACCATAAACAACCTAATAAATGTGTTTTATTAAGTTATTTTACATAGTGAAAGAAATTTTACTTGTGGGTGAAATTGGCCTTACATGGTGCACTTGGGTCCATCTAATGATAATAGGTTATATGACCAAAAATGGTGTACGTATCACGTGCGAGTGTTAGGAGAAAATCGTATTTAATTTTAAGTACGTTGTAAGAACTCAATCAAATAACATCAAAAGGGAAGTCGTAGAGAGGAATGGAAGGTAGACTAATGTGTTGAAGAACTAGACCGAAGAGATGAGACTGTTGTGTGTGATAAGTCTCTTTTTATGAATGGGTGCTCGTGCTAAAGGCAGCGAGGGAGGCATACCTATGCCCGCCGAGACAAAGACAAAAGAATAAAGGTATCTAATAAATAAGGGACCGAATCAGAAAGTACATGCTAGCATAAACATGAGCCGTATAATAAATATAATGATGAATCCCACATACATGTTGTGCTTGGGTTAACAATGACTTATACAATAATATTTGAGTACATGAGATACAAATATGCACCAATGCCCCTATAAACGAGGAAGAGCTCACAAAAACTGGAAAGTGATACATGCAAGTCAAAGAGGCGCTACAAGCGGCTAAGGCCGACATCATCAAATATATGGAGCTACATCGAAGGATGCGTGAAGAAGTCATGGCATGTGGGGCTACTTGTGGCCACCCCTCATGAGGGTTGGGACATCTCACACACACCTCGAATCATCGATATCGACCGCCGCATCACCGAACCATCAAGTATATGGATCTCGACTGCGTCGAAAGGAGCCGGAGCCGAGAAAAATCAGTCAAAGGAAATAAGGAGTCCCTTGCCCTCGTTCCGGAACCGAAAGAGGAAGCTGAACCAAGGCACACCACCCTCTAGACCTCGTCTTCCGGAATGAATGAGTCGATGTCGACGTAAGGAGGTCTACCATAGGTGAGGCAATATGATCCTCAACTAAGGCACAAGATAAAAAATAGTAGAGTGACCGACGAATGACACCAATGATGATGATGAAATGGGGGGTACCTAGCAGCAAATGGACGACTTCCCTCGTTAAAGCACAAAGAGCATGGATGACCTGAAGAAATGATCGACACAATATCATGAGGGATAGGGGGATAGTGGGACCAAGGGCCATAATGTGACATGAGAGAGGGGACCAAGCAATGAAGGATGGAGGACTATACGGATAAAAGGGACTCGTGATAGAATCCATGAATGTGATGATGACTCAACTCGATGCTCTAACAAAGCAGCATTAAATGGTGCCGCCACGCAAGAAAGGTCCAATGGGGACCATAAAAACATGAGTATGAGATGGTAACTCACAAAAACATCAACACGAGCATGGAAAAGTATGGAGGCCAAGTGGTGCCCCTAGTATGAGTGTCAGTAAGGGAAGAAATTCATTTTAGAGTTATGCTTCCCGGATAAAATGTGTCATGGTGAAGTATCAAGTCACTAAAAAAATAATAGAAACCCATTTCCGAGGGCTCGTGGTGGAGAGCTTTCCAACCGTACAGATGGTTCATCAAACCACATGGCCATTTTAACAAAGTAAAAGAAAAATAAGGGGTTTTATTTTAACAAGGGCATCTTCTCGAAATGTACTCAGTCGTAGGTGGAGCCACGAATGTAGAGAGAGGAAGGCCCCAAATCACAAAACATCATACAGACAAACCCATCACGAGAACCCAGGATCCCCGCTCACAGAAGAGGCCCATCCTGGTTTTCGCTTCCGGGAATGATCAGCCACTTAGGGCCCCGCAGCTCATGAACAGCGTGCCTTCCACCTTTTTTTTGGGGTCTCGTTTTCGCGGACTCCGGGTAGCAGGGTAACGTTAAAACCTGCGACCTCGTCCTGAAACAACTTCCAAAAGGCAATCGAATAGCAAGTCTCAATTGTTTTTATCGAGACCGGGATTTTTGCTACGTAGGGCACAGTGCCCCGGCGGTTGTGTCGTTTACAAATGTATTTAAAAAAATTATAAACACACGATATGTGCGCTATTTCGTTTTCGTTATATAATAATATGCGCTCGAGAAGAAATGATATCGCTCAATCTTTTTAGTACCTATTAATAACTTAAACGCAATTTGTTTTTTAGGTTACACATTTAAAGCATTATCCCAAAATAGTATATTTATATTACTAAACCTGAGCCCCTGAAACCGAAGGCGGTGAAAGGAAAAGAATGTTCATGACCGGGTCACGATGAAGATGGCTAAACGATAAGGGTATTTCCATCCCAGAGTGACTTAGCGGATATACCCAGAGATTCTTCTAAATGTGAAGAATACGAAAATAAAGCCTATATGACGTGAGATACATTAGAAAGCAGAGAATCGTTTTCCCGGTCTCTCAAATATGGTGTCCCCCTCGCCCAAACATTGGGTTTCAAATGTAATGGCCATACAGGTTATGTGGTGGTTCGAACGCATGGGTTCACAAGGGCGATATAGTTATAGGGGTGATGATTTCTTCCATAATGTCGCTATTGTGACAGAAGATTGGTGACCGGTAAAGGAAAGACCACCTGATGCAGCGTGCTGTCTTAACTCATCACTGCTGAGAAGAGGTCTACATAATGCCGCGGCGGTGGCGCGTGCGAGGCTATGTGCTGACCATCGATGAGCCCGCAGGAACAGGGAGGTCACAAACATCAAAGACCGGGCGGTGGGACCCACCATACCATCTCGTGAACATGGATAGCATGGTGAGGGCGCACCGTCATCTCGACATTGTGAGGGGGAAGGCCCGGCGGGAGCTGCCTCGTTCTCGCTAAAGAAAACAACAGTGAGCGGTGACTTGTTGCGCTCGTCCTCGAATTGGCGAATCGCTTCCGTGACGAGCGTACTCGGGCGGGGGACAAAGGTAGCAGGGCGAGGAAATTTTACGCGCAAGGGAAGACGATTTCCTGTGCACAAGGCGGAGTTTCTTAGATTGAACCGCATAGTGACAGACCTCGTATATCGTATTCCCAAACATCTTGCCATTCATGGTCTTGAGATGTAGCAATTCAGACATGTAAGGGTAAGTGACCAAAAGTCATTGAATAAGTCACATTGACAGCACGCTTTGGTGGCCAAGGAGGGTGTTTAGTCAAAGAAACCTTGTCCTTTTTTTTTAGTTGCCAGGTGAGCGACTCCCTTTTCCGCGGGCAGCCCATGGTGCAACAAGATGGTTTCTGCGAGGTGGAGGCACTGGTATTGGGAGAAGTGATGGGACCATTGTCTGTGGTCAAAGCATGGTGTTTCGGGATGACCAGGTGGGGTAGCGACGGAGGGCTCATGTGTACCGATGGGTATACTCAGGGTCAATTAGAAGAAAGGTGGCCATGATGGGAACCGAATAGATTCTCGGGAGGGGAGGAAGGAGAAAGGTGTGATTCCGCGACGATGGTAATGACTGTGTGTGTGTGGGATGGCGCTGTGATGGTTAAGGCTCGGTGGAACCAACCCGGGAGGAGAAGGGCTCATGGGCACAGTCAGAAGGGCCGGGCGTATAGGGCCGGGCCGGGCGAAGACGGAGCGTCAGAGAAGGCGGTGTCGACAAGACAGACATAGATGAAGGATAAAGAAAGCACTTGGAGAGCAAGGTGCGCCCTCGAGATGATTGCACTGGCGGCAAATACTCGTTACTATGGGGACTGTAGGATAGAGGAGGAGAATACCAGGGAGGGTTCCAAGAAAAGAGGAGTCTTTGTAGACACCGAGAGAGGCACCGGTCAAAGAATCGATGGTTTGCTTATCAAAGGCGGTATGAGATGGTCGTCTCTGGGGAGGTCCAGATTTTAAAGCCTGATATGTCGAACCGGTCAATGGTGAATGTATTTCTATTATGAAGGAAAGAAATCTTATAAAGATACCGGATGGGACAACAGACATGGAATATATGTAGCCAGCACCCTAAAAAGAATGCTATAATCAGAAGAGGGGCACTGCGATTTCATCGCCATAATGCAAAAGTCTTGCTCACAAGACAGACACTGGCAGAAGAAATAATGTTGGGTCAAGGCGGGCGATCCCACGCTGAAGAGTGATCGTGAAGGCCAACCTGTGGAGATCCGAGTTGTTCTCAAACCGGCGGAACAAGGCGATGCTCGCTCATCAATGATACACCAAGAGCTAATGCCCGTATTTTTAATGGGATTTGGAAAGATACTAAGCTAGAAGAGTAGGATGTTCTCATCGGGGGGGTACCAACAGCTGAACGAAGGTCACAGATCTACACATCCTACATGGCTAATAGTGAGAGAGCTTTTGAGAAGGCACGATCGAGAGTTCCGTTGTTGAAATGCGCAGAGATTGTGCCAAATCATCTACTATGCTATACGAATGAGTGCTCAACCGTGCTGCACTTGGCGTAATAGTCCCTTAGGAATCTGAAAGGAATCAAACCCTGGCTCAGGGATATGTGCGGCCACTGATGTCAAGAGGCTCTAGAAGTCCTGGGCGTGACCCACACGAGCGTGAGTTGTGTGTGCTCTGGCGGGGACCAAGTTTGAATGCTAAGGTCAATGGTTGCAGCCGACCAGAGACTGCTCATGGAGGATCCGGGGAATGGAGGAACCCAGGCGTGTGCTGGCGGCCGCCCGTCCGCCGGCGGCAGGCCCGGTGAGCCACAAATCACGTTACTGCAAACAGCTTGCTGATTAGTGGTTACATTAGGGGGGAACAAAGAGGGGAGGCACACATCCCGCAATGTGGCGCCGAGACCCCACATCTCGTCACATCCGTGTGTGCTCGGGACAATCGGGACGGGAATGACCGGGTGTCCACACACTTGCTTGCGTGCCGGACGAACCGAATGTGCCTATCCGCAAATTTCGGGGCAGCAGAGCGGCCTCGTTGCCTGCCAGCGTCACAGAGCCACATTCATCTTCTCCTCGAATTGGGTCCATGAGTACCAGTGTAGATTATTGCAGATTTATTTCTTCATTTGAGAAGAAAGAGGGATTAGTCACGCCCTGCAGCAAATACTTGCCCCGAGGGGCCGGTAGCCGTGCGGCTGGCCGAGAAGGCAAGGGAGGCAGCAGGTGAAAATTCTGGCGAGGAGCCGGGTACCGCCGTGGAGCAAGAATAATGTGGTTAAAGTTGGGCAACACGAGGGCTTCAGGTTGGAAAGATGAGGCATGCCGTATCCCAGACAGGCGGCTACCCGGAGGGGGAAAAGTGTCGGAGGTGCTGGGCTCTTCCGAGGGAACAGATAGCCCACTCAGGTCGAGCATATAGATGAGAAAGAGATCCATCGAGCGCCGTCGACGAATGAGATTCTCCCGAGGTGTTAGCGCCAATCGGGTCTAGGGAGGTCAAAGAAGGATGGTATAAACATAGTCCACCCAGCACAAGGATCAAAGTCATATTTCGGCGGTGCTATTTGAGACATTTTCTGCCGTGAGGAAAATGCGACAAATTTCGTCGACATAGCGGTGTATATAGATTCAGAAGAACGGCCTATGTAGACCCGATCTTTGAAGGTAGGAGCTCATAGCAGCTCTTTCTTTCCCCACTTTCTTGAAGATGACCTGACAGCGGTCACAGATGACTGGACGAAAGAAGTCACTGGGCTTCCTAGACCAATGTCGTATCGGGAGAGGGAGCCTGAAAACAAGACACACAAGGTTTCGGCAATGGCTCAGGGGCAGGAAGACGCAGGTTCGATCAACATGCACCACTTAGAAGCTTCCGACCAGACACGGCATTGGAACAACCGAAGACAAGAGGAAGTACCCAGAATGGAATTACTGGAATAGCGGAACACGACATGTGAAAATATTGGATATGGTTGGAGGGATCTTCTGAAAGGTCGCAATCCTGCGAATGCTTCAGGAGTCGTCGGGCTGAAGGGAGGCCAACCAACATCATGGCAAAGACAGTGTCACCGATCAACCGAACAATTGGGGAGGCTGAAATCGCTATGTAAGGGGAGAAAGGGGACAACAGCAGTTCCGCGTGGTTCCGTCAGTAATGCTTCTGCGTAGGGCCGGGATTACCGTGCTGTTAGCCCCGGACGAAACATAATGAAGGGGACAGGGGGAGAACCAAAAGTAAAAGAGAACCCAACAACTCAAGAGAGTGGACACCTGTGGACTCCAGGAGGACTAACTCAACGGCACCAGGACATGGAGGGAGGTTTTATACCCAACTAAACCGAGGATGAAGGCCACAAAGCCCCCAGACATATGCCTTGGGGGGCGCAATGGTCACAACACAAAACACGACACAGAGGGAAGAAGAATGACCAACAAGGGCAAGGAGGCAGAATCAATGATTACAATGGCCGGTGCCATGGGTAGAGAGGCAAAGGTCAATTGATTTTACAATGCTCAAAGTCTTTTCTTCAGTGGTGTTAACGGTGCCTTTCGCTTTAAAAGAACAAAAGGCACACCTAATTTTTAAACCCTACATTTTGAGATAAAAGAAAAAGTGTGATGCACTAAAAATAAAACTTACAGTATAGTCAGTATATACTATTGAAATAACAGAAAATTCATTATAAACGAACAATGCATCAATTCAACTCAAGGAGTAGCCCTTAAAAACTAGTCTAATAAAGGAAAACATAGCCAAAACACATTGAAAATAACATGAGATTCAAGGTCAAGAAGGATAAGGATCTAAAGTATAAATCAAAAAGATACAGAAACAACAAAGAGACAAGAGGCAAAAGGGGGCTACTATAAAAGAGTGGTAAACAACTTAAAGGCATGCAGTAGGGGAAAGCTGGAGGTGACCAAAAGAAACCTAAACAAACCATATGAGGCATTTGGATGGAAAGACAGTTTACCCAAAAAGAATTCAAGATGACAGCACCGTATCCGCAAAATAAATGGTCGAAACTCCTAAAATTTAGACACACCGTAATAGCAACCTTTCCACAAAAAGTGGAGGGTACCTAAGCCCTTGTAAATCACTAATATGAAAACAAAAAGAACAGCTCAAATGCAGAGAGTCAAGTCGACGGTCTCCCAAAAGTCTGGGACAACCCAAACATTCGAAACAAAAGCAGTTTATGCCTCCACCCGCTATCCAAAGCCAGCTTTTAAGCTTAAAGTTGTGTCCCTAACCAAAGTCGTAGGTCAGGGGGTCAGTGGACCTGCCACCGGTTCCCCGCGCAGCGTCATTTTAAAGGCCATCGTCTCAGCTCAGCTTGATGTCCGTTACTCGCGCAATAGGGCCACAAACAAATGGAAGTTATAAATTTAATGTCGAGGGTTTTATGGGTGAAAAACAACATAAAAAGAGAAAAAAAAATAAGAGGAAACCCTAGGGTTTGGCTATTGGATATGCATGAATATGAAGAACGACAAGGTCGTAATTGAAAACCCGTGTGGAGCTTCATATACAAAATAAGAATCTCTTATCTGGTTGCAACAACTAAAAAGACCCTTTTAATGGTGGCATAAAAAACAACCCTAACAACAAAATATGGCTGGCGAATATCTTCGCATCTCCGCAATTAGTCAATCAAGACAAATGTCATAAATCAGACTGGTGACAAGGACATTAAGCAAAGAAAATAACAGTTTGCTCCATGCATCCAATAGACAAGACAAGAATATAAAATATTTTTTGAAGAATTTTATATTAATGGCACCGAGGAAAAAATAAGAAAAGGTAAGCCTGCATTCCCCTCATTGGGATGGGTTCCCTGAAGTCCCCAAATATCACAAATCTAGAATTCTCTTCACAGTAGAAAACCTGTGACAAAACATAGAACTCAAAGGAGCTCACAAAGCAATAGAAAACATGACAATGATAATGACCAAAGTCGTATTGGAAGAGTATAGGATCTGGTAGTGATCTAAGAGGCAACAAAAGTGATAGAGAGATGAATGGTAGTAGTAATCCTTCTATTTATACAATAAAATAGTCATCAGATCTTTGTGTATGATTAAAACAATATTAATCAAATTCAGATCCACCTTCTATGGAATATTTTATTATATTTGTCAAGGGAAAGGACTCTGACTTAACAACTTTTATTTTTAAATAATAAATAAAACAAATGATTTTATTTATCATTTAAGGAAGTGAGCTGAATGATAATTAAATAAATAAAATATTTATTTAATCATTTATAAATGATTTAGGTCATATTTATCAAGGAATATTATTTAAATAAGGTTTAAATAATGTCTCTAGAAGATA
Source organism: Pinus albicaulis (assembly GCA_034641835.2). Taxonomy (NCBI): domain Eukaryota; kingdom Viridiplantae; phylum Streptophyta; class Pinopsida; order Pinales; family Pinaceae; genus Pinus; species Pinus albicaulis. The sequence goes on along the minus strand of CM076584.1, from coordinate 211,173,924 downwards.
ACAAGATAAATAGGATTTATCAATTAATGCCATTTTCTATGAATACAATTTAAAGAATAATAATTAAATTATTGTTTAATTCAATTATTCCCTGAGAAAAGAAACAAATATAGATTTGTTTAATATTTCTGGGGTTTCTGTTAGGACCATAAACAACCTACTAATAAAATGTGTTTATTAAGTTATTTTACATAGCAGCCAATTTTGCTGAAATTAGTCTTACATGGTGTACTTGGGTCCATCTAATGATAATAGTGATGATTTCAAAAAATGGTAATAAATACCTGCTCCCCAAACTACTAGATTTAATGCTACTATTATAAATCGGGCACAGTGGGAGTTAAAGCTGCCTGTGCACCAGGAAATTACATTTTTAACAACAGACAGTGTACTTCTCCACTTTTTAGTGGAGGACTTATAGGAGTGATTGGAAAATGTCTAGGGAGGTCAATTTTCACTAATTTGGGTGCAACAAGAGTCTATCTGTATACTAATTTGACACTATTTACCCAGACAACATGCAGAGAAAACAACCACATAGAGTTTGTAAACACATACATATTTTTAATTTTGAGCATAATAATAGTAGTATGTTATCGAGTTAATTAAGAGATGTATTCAGAGGGTAAACAAGCCACTATGCCTAAAACTTATGTGTGATGTTATTTTCTATTATACAGTCTACTGTTTTACATCATGTTATTTAGCTATTCCATTTCTGCTAAAACTCACAAACGTTGTCTATACTACAGTTAAATTACTCATTCCTTAAGAAAACAAATGGAGACAAATCGTACATGTTTTAATAACTAAAAGGTCACTTAGAACAAAAATAATACAATCCTTTAGATCAGGTTGTACTGAAAGCTACAATATCTCCTTGTAAGCATATGTGCAAATATTTGTTTAAATGTTTGCAAATGTTCACATTCTTACCAGGCCTGCCTAGAGAGGAGAGAAGGAAATTGGTGGAAGCACAGGTTCTCAAAGTGAGCCAATGTAAGAGGGAGAAAGATTGCCACATTCTCCACCACCTATTTCACTCCAAAAGAAGCAGGCTAAACATTGGGTGGCCTCCAGAGGTAAGAAGAACCAGTGAGATGGATCCCAAAAAGAAGAAATAGTGTATAGAAAATCATTTCTTGACTTGATCGAGATGGTTAGAGTCTATTAAGAAAGGAATGAGAAACTAGAAGAAGAAAGTTCCAAACTTCACAAGGAAGGGCAAGGATCATCGTAAGGACAAATTTATGAAGATAAATTAAAGACAGAAAATGAAGGAAACAAGAGACAGTGGGAGTCAGACACTTACCCTCATCTTCATCCCTTCATCATCTTCATTTCATCTTCGCAATGGTTTTAAACAATGATGGGTCAAAAGACAAAAACACCAAAATTTTCTAAAACTTGATGTTAATTTTGAACTGCTAAATGTTTGGTGAATACAATGCAAAAGCTAGATAATTGAATAGTACTGATGTCTATTTGAGAATCCAAAACTATCATGATGATGATACCAAGCAAAAATCCAACTAACTTCATCGAGAATGGACAGCAACACTTTGTTCGTGTGGGAAGCCAAGACAAAGAGGAGACTAAGAAGTATGGTAAGATTACCATCATGATTGATTTCAATTTCTAAAATAAACAATAATAGTTTTATTCATTATCTCACATGCAGTAAAAGCCATAATGGACTAGAAAAATTTAAACAATTGAAAGAAAAAATGTACAAGTTTATACCCAATAATTTGTAGAAGAGGCCCCTTATTAGGGGGCATAGGCTCACAGAGTCACAAGACACTTTTCTAAAGGACAGAGAGATTTATACTCTGCCTAATATATATTATCCCCATGTTTAACCCTAAGTCTAGACAAGTTTGTGTACAAGCCACACACTTGGAGGCTAGGGGAAAAACATAGATGCCAATGAGAAAGGAGTTGAGTTGAAGTTGCAAAGGAAGAAAAAGAGGAATGCAAACACTGGGAAGAGTAGGCACCTCAAAACCGCTCAAACTAGCCATGATGAAGACCATTGTTGGAAACTTCATCCATAATTGAAATGTGTGTGCTTAAAAGTCAAAGAGAAAGCCAAGGAGAAAGGAAAAACTATTAAGCAGAAGCCGAACAAGACTTAGGGTTAGATTCAGAGATGAACAAAATGAGAAAGCCATTGGACTAAAGAACATAAAGGGAAAGAGATTGAAACTAAACTAAAAGCAAGACATCAAATTGTCACATACAAGCTCCAAGTGAGGACATGAGAGAATTTAATCGTTTCATGTGAGGGATTACATCCCAATGATAATGCAATATTGGATATATTTAAAAGGTCACAAGAAAATTTAATCTCTCCGAAGACTTGGTGAATAAACCATAATTTTTAACGTAATTCCTCCCAAATTTACAGTTTCAAAGAAGTGCATATTGTGGTTTGCACAATCACACATTTCATTCACGCTGAATTAGATGTGATTCCACTTCAAGATACATGGTGTTAAAGGGCCTTAATTATATGAAAGCAAAGCAATATCTGACATCGCCATGAGAAAATACCATTTATTCAAAGATGGCAAGGAGTATATCAGAGAGCTCAATACAAGAAACTAGACACTTCTTTAGTTAATGTAGGAAAATGAAGAGGCTAGTCAATGCAAGCCAAAACTTGACACTGAAATGTAGATGATAAACAAAGATATTTTTAGCATCATACTTTTCAAACAAATTATGATATATGTAATGAGTTGTCAGATTGAAAACAAGCTGCTCTTGAAAGAAGATGACAAGCAGCTTCGTTAAGTCGACATTGGTGTTGAAAACAAGCAAGTGTCACAAAGAAGTTACAAAGGTCACAGAGAGGAAAAAGAAATACAAAGAATTCATAGGTTTCAAAATGTTCATTGCTAGTTTCCAAAAGGCATAAAGATACGATGAAGAAACTTTGGTCAAAAGTCGACACAAGTTTAAAGAAAAAGCAAACAAAAATCACATATGGACAAGAGTGTAAGGTGAGAAAGATTCCAAGTTTCCTATGATTATTGAAAAATGTAGAAACAATATAAAACATCAAAAAAGTTAGATTGTTGTTTTGCAAATTTAAATGTGTAGCATGACAAAAGGTCAAAGACAAAAATGGATGGTTTGATTTTTTAATCAAGGAAAATTCCAGCCTCTTTTTCATGAAAATTCTAATTAATGAAATTAGGTGTCTCAATGGATAACATCAGTTATAGGACATAGTCTCCTTATCTTCATGTTCAAATAATCTAGATATTTCTGGGGCTTGCACCCCTGAAGGCAGTGTGTGACTGTGATATCATGAATTTTCTTCTTAAAATTGAAAGTGCTCAAAATTGTACCAACTCAAACGCTGTGAGACTCTTCGTTTTATTTTGGCGCCGCAAACATCAAAAAACGACAAAATATGTGGGAGATATCATGTTCGATCATTTTCTGTGATTTCGTTGATTTAAGTTTGTATGTTTTTTTGTGTATCATTGATGAGTGGGACATGGCCAACTCCTGAGTTCCATTAATGTCCCTAATGAGGATCAAAATTTTTGTATCCGTAGGTTCGACCTCGTGACCTCCGCCTGAACAAGACAAGCCTCCAAAAAGAACTCCAGCCTTCTCATGGGATCCCAACAATATACGAAATAATTAAGAATTTAAAGCTTTAATGTTATGCTTCAACAAAAGCAACTACCGATGGCCTCATTCATATTAACATGATATGTCATAACAATTATTGTAATCTAAAATAAAATCGTGGCACAGAACGCGACCCGGAATCGAAACCTTGTTCATTTATGATATACCCTATGGCTATGTATTCAAAACCAAGAGGGTTTCATGTAAACCTTAATCCCGATATATTAACTGGTTCATATAAAAAGGCATGATTGTTAATGCGGATGGCTTTGAACCCTAATTCAATGCCGTGTCTATTCATCTTGCTTGTAGTTTAACTGACCGTATTTATAGGTCCAAATGTGGCCACTTCATCCTAACCACTAGATTTATTGCCAATGATTGTAACTAGAGGAGTTAAAGATGCCCAAAAAATTCATGTATAGAAATTCTATTTCAATCTACAAACACAAATTCTCTCATTTTTATAGTTGCCTGTAGATGATTGGAAACAATAGAGTCAATTTTTAATTAATTGCGGAAATAGAGTTCATATATAGGCTAATTTGACATTATAGCCATCAAAAAATAAAAAAACCACAGAGGTTTTAAACATATTTATTTTTCATTTTTTAGCATAATGACAAAGAGGACATGTTATCGTAGAGAGCCGGATTGAGATGTGAAGTCCAGGAGAGGGTGAACTCGCTTCATCACGCCAAATGTAAAACTTGTGTGATGTTATTTATCTGCGACATAATCGTTTTTTTAGTGGCAGAACAGAGATATTTTTCATGTTTAAAACCTACAAATTACCTATGTTTCATATTATAATTACCATTTCATAAAAAGGAGACAAATTGTACATGTTTTTATAAATCAAATAATACCAACACAAATGCAACCAACACAAATTCTTTCACTTTAATGCCAGTTCAATGTTTATATTCAGTTTATTAGAATCATTCTATTCAAATTCATCATAAAAATCAAACTTTTAAAAGAAAATAAAACTTATATATGCCTAGTTTTCATACTTCTTGTATAACATTGTAATCTAAAAGAATGAATTTAGTTTTCATTTCATTTTGTAGTTACAAATTATTATCATAACAATGTTAATATAATTGTAAAACTGAATTGTCTTCAAATATCTAGAGCAAACCATTTCAACGTGTAGAAAAAGTTGAAAAAATCGTCTTCAACATATATTTACAATATAACCATATGATTATGGTCCCTTTGATGAAACACTTCTTTAAACTACAAGCAATTCCATTGATATCTTATTTAGAAAATCCCATCCATTTTGTATACAAAAAGCATTCGTTATGTCCTGAGCATATCTTTATTGCTTTACAACTATTTTGTACAGTTACAGTTTTTGATTTATATTCCCCATATGTCAATACCAAACTCCAAATTATTGCAGAACGTATACAATGAATTTCAGTGTAGAAAGTATGTAGAATTATATCCTGAAACTTCACAACATAAATCTAGGAATAATATTCATGTTCAAACTCATTTAGAAATTTTGAATCAAGATATATCACTATATATCAAATTACCCAAATATTACTAATGATCATAAATTTTAATTAATTGCTTATTTAATATAATGCATCAGAAGAGATTTGTTATAGAAAATAATATCACAATGTACATATCATTTACCTCCCTAGTATTATCACAGAGAGACAGCAGGCACAACACACTGTACTTTAGATCCTTTACACATGTATGACAAATGATTTTATTGGTAAATATTAATCAATATCTTTTAAAATTAAAGGAAAAATGCAACTAGCGTATCAAACAAATGATAGAAGATAGAAACTAGAGCAATAATGTTAAAAGTTGAGGAGAATGCAGAGAGGAAAAGGAAGCTAGTTATATCAACTCTTCCCAATCGTTCTTTTTGTTTCTTCTTAAAATACAGCTAATAGAAAACAAAAAAAAAATACATAGATAATTAAAATGTAAACTTGGAAATAGTTTCAATGTTAATAAATTTTTCTTTATTCTTAAAATTGTATGAAGAGAGATATGGGTCTATAAATCGTTGAAGCGATTCCACAACAAATTTCTTCCCATTTGTCATTAGAACAACATAAATTTACACTCAGAATCACTGCCAGTTCAGAGCCATGACCTCCTTTCCTTTTTCATGTATTTATATACAAATTTATTTAAGCACTGTCCAACTTAATACAAAGAACGTAAGGATAATATTCAAAATCCCAACTATTTTACATCAAGGGGAGTATCAGTGTAACCATTATAAAATTTTAATAAAATGTAGACTCTATATGAACTTTATGCAAACGAAGCAGAATTTCTATAAATTTTTTTAAAAAATACTATAAAACTTCAAAGAACTTCTGGATCTCCCAAGACGATGTGAATTATAGAAAAATGTCAAGGAGCCTATTTTTCTCATGTTTCCTTACCAAATATCTCTTCTTTAATTTCTAATTCAACCATTTCCTTGAAAATCAGGTCCACATTTGTTTGACATTTATGTTATTCCCTAAACACCCTGTATCTTTCTAACTATTGTGTAAATTTTAAATAATTTATATTGAGCTGTTTTTCTAGTATTGGGAAAATCCATTAATATAGAGCTATATTCTGCCTCCATCTCAATGCAAATTGACAAAAATTTGGCAATGAAACTGTGGTAAAGAACTTAATCGAGAATTAATTATTTCAAAAATTGAATTACAGGGTGCATTTTAACCAGGAGGTGTTAAAACATCATTTCAATAAAAAATTTCGTTTCCAAAAGTGTTGAGATGTTGAATCCCCAAATTGGTCGCTTTAGGTGGTGCAGTAACTGTAAATACAACATTAGTGTAGTGTTAACCATATATTAGTAATATCCTACATACAATATGTTATATTTAATGATTATTTTAAAGTTAAATTTTAAGACAAGGGAAACATGCCAAATATAAAATATTTATCTTATAATGCACAAATTATTAAATAAGAATCAGAACCAAGAAAACATACCATTTAGAAAACAGAATAAAACTATAAAATTGAGGCCTGGAAACTATTGAACTTACAGTATAATATATGTTTATGACGTTGTTAGTATGAATATTTTCTTGTCTTGCATGTATTATTAAAATTTTCTCAAAATTTTTACCATTGGATTTTCAAATTAGGCTGTAATAATGTTTGTTTTTTTGATGACTATAGCCAAACTCAAATCGTTTTTCTTCCAGTTTAGACCAAGAATTTGTCCTATAATTTATTTTATATATAAGCTGCTCACATTTTTCCTATTAAGAAATGATAATATTGCTACATTTATATCGAATAAATAATGCAAATAATAACAATTTATGTAATGTAATAATACCAAATTTAAATTTTCCTCTTGATTGAAAATTCAACCTCAAAATTCATAAAGGGCCGAAATTTTGACTTTGATAAAACAAATAAGTAGAATGAGAAGTTAGTGTCCCAATCATATTCTTATTAATAATTTCAAAGAATGATAATCTCTCAATATCTACTAAATGCAATATTTTTCATTTTTTTCATCAAATAATTACAAAAATCATCTAATATAATCAGTCTAAAAGGTATTTTTTAAAATTATGGGTAAATTATCAAAGATCTACATGGAGATAAATGGCGGTAACATCATAAATTATTTACTATGCAAAATTATATTTTTATTGAGCCAAAGCTGGTGAAGTAATACTTCAATTTCATTTATCATGTTCATGAATATTAGCCAAATAATTAATAAATTTATAAAACCGTAGGTTTTAACTTACCTACAATTATCACAGCTAATTACATTTTAAAAGCAAACAATAAGTTTGAGCATAAAAAACACAAAATGTATAAATAAGTAGATTTTTCACCTGATCCCAAATTTAATTTCATCAAATTTCTGATTATTTTTCATTATATTCTTTTAGTGTTACAACAATATATATATGAATAGCCACCAAGAATACATGAACTTAACTATTAATCGGACAGAAGTTATAACCGTAGTTCCTGATCGGACGCACAGTGTCATTTAAAATGTAAAAAATTTATTTCAAAAAAACCATGTGTGCAAAACCATGCATTAAAACCACAAGCAAGATCAGCCCACCTCTAAATGAACACCAAAATATTTTCTGCTTGTGAGCTTCTCTGTGACCTCTGTGTGCCTGAAGAAAGGGAAGGCCTGCCCCCCTCTGTGCTTAATGGGGGAAAGAACAATATACCACACCCAAGATTCTCTCACTGTTGTTTTGTCCTGTCAGGGGCCGAGGAGAGCCGAGGTCGCTCGGCCCAAGACCTCCTTCAACATCTATTGTTTTCACACCAAGAGAACTTTAGGGGCACCACAGATTTCCACACATCTTAACACCTTCTGCTGTCCACCCCTACCAAATACCATCCTTTAGCCCTCAACCCATATCTCTTAGCAAAGTGACATTTAACACATCAATGTGCTTTGTCTTTGAACATATGTTCATCACAGAAATTGCATTTTATTATCACAAATATCCTAGGTCATTGTAACAATCCACATTAATACAACTTCAACCAAAATCCAGTTTCTGCCAGTGTGCTGGAGCACACAGTATTCTGTAATTTCCGTAGCGTGAAAGACCCCACTACATCGTATTTTATCTTTGATTCAATCATTCCACCTCCAAATAGGCTAAACACAATTTTTCATCAGGATCTTCGTCCAACTTCCCAGCCTCCATTCTAGGAGACAATAAAACTGCTGTACTGCACCATCAATCATCTTCCCCTGGAAAGATGTCATAACCACTAATGCCACGAAGAGTCTGTAAAATCCATCACTCTGTCCAATGATCCTTCCTTTGTGTTTGCAGACATAACCTTGTTTTATTATTACCCAGAGGTATTGTCTGTTCATATATAATTATTTATACTGCCGCCTATCACCGACATGGAACATGAGACATATCCTCCTTTCTTGTGTTTTGGGATACCCACCATATATATTTTTACACCCCTACTTTTTATTTATATATATTCCACATCGGTTTACTATCCTGTTGAACCCCCAATAGTCTCACACATTTCCTGTTTATCCATTTCCTTCATTTTACCCTCTTACCTCTGTGCCCAAACATAGTTTGCAGAACCAATATCCTTCACATGTCTAATTCTGGATAATATTTAGCTCTCAAATCTTGATACCTTTTGTCATCAATCAACAAATACAGTCATCCACATACAAGACTAAATAAATAACACTATGACCTCAATTAATTTAAAATAAACATGAATGATCCTCTCTTTGCTTCATAGTCAAATCCTATATAGGTATCAAATTGGCTACCATCTCAGGATTTTTTGTCTTATATGAGACTTCTGAACCCCTGGATACTAGTTCTTCTCACCCTTCATTTTATAAAGTCTTCTGCTGCTTCACAGATTCTCTCTAGATCCTGCAGAAACATTTCTAGAATACATCTATCCCTGTTTTATCTCAAACTAAACAAAGAAAGAACAGTATAAAAGCAACTGAATAATAATTTTCTAATAGGAGAAAAAATATCACTAAAATTAATTCTGCAATCAGAAGAACCTTTGTTACTTGTCTAGCTATGTATTTTCTCCACCTCACTTTATATTCATCTATTTTAATTAAATTTTACTTTTCTCCTCATAAGCCTTTTCAATGTAACTCCACTGTATCCTCATAAGTCTATTTTCTGCAGTGATGTTATTTCATCAACCATGGCCTCTTCCAGTTTTCTCAACTTTCCTAATCTATCATTTCACCATAGCCTGGGATCATCATCAACATAGTTATGAAAATTTGTCAGAAAGCACGCACTACATCTTTCTAGTTGTCTTTCTTCCGTGTCATCTTCACTGGAGTTTTGCCTTCTCTTCTCTTCAGCCCTTCAGCTTAGAGTTCAATTCATCCTCTCCTTAGCTCAAACCTATCTTCTAAAATCTTTTCTGTATGAATTCGTTTAACAACATCTTTCACCTTCTAAATACTCACATCTCTTACTTATTATAAATCTCTTCTCATTTATATCTACCTGTGAATTTTTTAAACCATCCTGCACTCACTAGAAGACACCTTCATATTTATTATCCCAACTAGTCCTTTTTCTTCTTTTCATGAACATGTATATATGTGCATCAAATCCGAATATCCTTAGATTTATGCTGAGATGGTTTCTGTTTTCATCTGTTGCCTCATAGTTATTATCTCCAAATACCAATTAGGGGTATGTGATCTCATATCCGTATAGCATTACAGCCTCCACCGCTTCTCTTCCTACATTTTTTGACCCAACCATATACCACCTATACGTTTCTTCTTCTCTGTTCTTGTTTCGTCTATTATTTCTTAAATTTCATTTTTGTTTATGTGTGTATATATATTCTGTTGTGCATATACCTATGTACTTGCCAGAACTTTCTCAAATTCTTCGTAATTTTAATATTATCTCTATTCCCACGCTTAATTTCTCTGTCCATGTCAACGTAGTCTACCCTTAAAATATATCAAAGACTTTATATTTCTTCTTCAAGAAATATTCATATTCTTGAGAAGTTCATTCATGAAAATGAAATGATAATATACTAAACTTTCCTGCTGAAGAACCGACACAAAACCAATGCATACCACAAAGTAAGTTTCTAACATTCTGTTCACCTCTTAGCACTGTGGAGATGAAAACTCACCCCATTTTCTTCCTATACATACCATGTTCAAGGGTAATAAAAATCCAAAAATATAATTAGAGCATGCCTTCAATACCATTTTCAAGATCTCATGCCCCTTCTCTCCAACATGTCAGTTTTTGATGCCATAGTAAATATCTTTCTCCAAGAGTCACTAGGATTTTTGTCTCAATTTTCTGTGACGATATAGAACTTATGACACCCATACAATAAGCATACCTTTGTAGTCAGTATTATAGTTCAAACATCTGAACTTCCCTGCATTAACACCATGTCTTAAACTAATCTCAAAAAGACTTTCTCAAAACACTATTTTGTTAATCACATTTATATCTGATCTTGCTGTGTACAAACTGTAGATTTTCCGTCAATGTGAATAAGGTGAATACTGTAAGTGTTTTAATCCTTCCACCTTGCATTTTGCCTGACCTCTTCCACAAGCTCCCATTATTCTGGGCCTTTCCATCATCCCCCGTAACATACCCACCATCATATTTCTCAGTATTCTGAGAACCATCCTCATGGGACAGGAAGCAGTGATGTCTTTGGTGCCTAATGCAAACCATGACCCATGATTCATATGGGGTTTGTGTCAGGCCTGGCTGACACTTCTCCCAAATCTTCATCCCAGTGTATTTTTTCCCCTGCAGAAGGACACTCATCATCCTTTCCCTCTCGCAGGCCGCATCCACCCTTTGTAGTGCCCTTCTTTCCTGCATTTCTATATCTTTACAAAAATCTTCAGAGACTGACCTCCTCTCAAAACCCTATTCTTTTGTTTTCTGCCAGACCTCTCAGACAAGGGGTCCATCTCCCCGGCCTCCATATTTCTCTGCCCTACTTCCTCCCAAGAAATGGGTTACCAAGATGAAGGTTACCTAAAATTCATAGTTGTATTGCTACTCATTGCAGAATAACTGGGAATATCCCATGAACTGTAGAGAACACAAAAAATAATGAATTATCTTCAACTGAGATTTTAATAGATTAAATAAAATACAGTTGACTTACCACATTATTTATTAAGTGCTCAGATGGCCTCCAACCATTACCTAGTCTCCATCCTTCATCCCTGTGTTAGTATATTTTTCTCAAGAACAACTATTCAATACAGACTATAGATGGTAAAAAATTCATGTTTCCTAGACAAATTTTTTGCATATAACTTCCCCAAATACATCTAAATAATACTCAATCCAGACATACAATCCCATATTGTTCTCTTAGCCTTTCCACCCAGTTCTTTCCATTCTTCATCCGACATTGTCATTATTTATACCCAGACCTACTCATCCACTCATCTTTTTATCCACACTAAAGAGATTCCATCTTGTTCCCTCTCTCCACATCCCAAACTCCCACTGAATAAATTTCTATCTCATTCTTCCATCAGCTTCCATCTTTCACTGTAAGAATCATCCTGCCACAAAGATCCTGCACTCAAGAACAATGGTTCTGTCTCTGTCTTAAGAAAAAAAAAAAAAAACCCCTGTTAGGAAAGGGACCCCCTCGCCTAGTTTTAAACATTAACTTACATAGACTAAAATGTGAAGCTCAAACCCCACAGTAAATTATTCACATAATTAATATTATAATAAAATAAACATATATAGTAATAAAATACAAACAGACAATGATAGATATTTTCCTGATTCTAAAATTAGGATTATCACCAGATTTTTCATTTATATTCCTTTTATTTTATAAATTATATATCTGTATATGTCACATGTAATAAAACTTAACTATTAAATCTCAGATTAGAAATACAAACTGAGTTCCCCTGACCTGATTCACAGTACTGAAAATAAAACCATCTTCCATATTCCTTGTAAACCATGTGGCACAGACTAATTAATTAAACATGAATTTTTTTATTTAGAACACTTTAGGACTCTGTTATAAAATTGACATTGTTGGGGATATCCCCCCCCTTGTATGTGCTTAGTCATGTGAAAGAATGAGAACACACACTAATGTTCAAGAGTACTGAAGATAGAATTTAAACAAAGAGATAGCAGGTATTTTTTGAAATGTTTGTTGCATTTTTTATGTTATTAGTTTTTATTTAGCCCTTTGAAATCCATCCAAAAAATTTCAAGGTTATGTTTAGTGAATGACAGTGTCAGATCAATAATTTGTGGCAATATTCCCAAATGGGAAAAGAAGGAATATAGTGCATAAACATGAACAGAAAGAAGATCATTCTACAATGGAGAGACTAATATGGAGCTATTATTCATTATTATAGAAGACAAACACAAAGAAGTAAAAAAATAATAAAATAAATCAGTAAGTAATATATCCACAAGCCTCAATAGATAAATTACCTTAAAATGAGGTCTTTCAATAAAAAGCCTAAGATCAGCAATACATATGAATACAAAAAAGATGAAAATATAGAAAATTTTCATACAGATGACAAAAAGATTCAGCTTTATAACAACCTTCAAGAAACCAAGAGGGCTTCCAGAAATAATACAATTCTGGTTGAATATATATGAGCTCATACTTAGTGGCCTAAGTCATGAAGGCCAGAACAATAATTAAAGAGTTACAATGTTTGAGGCACAGTGCATGTTATCTTCCTCCTTCCAAGATCTTCTATGAAAGGTTAAGTCTCCTCATTCTAATAAAATCATCTTAAGAGCCTACCCAGATTAAATTGCATTCTCACAACTCCTCCCTGTATTTATTCATAGAATATTCAGGACCTGATATCATGTTAGGGAGGAATAAATGTGGCCCCAAATAAACATATCATTGATGTTCAATGGCTCTCAACAGCCTCCTAATAGAAACAAACTTTCTTCAATGAGATCTAGCTTGTAAATCACCCAACCCAACCTCTCAATCTTTTCCCACAATGACAACACATAACCTCAATAAGAACTATGCTTCTACTGGCAGACGAAGGGCCAGCCTGATGCCCCAGGGAAATACAGGGAACAATTCCTCAAGGACACTAGAAAGTCTGCATGATAGAGGACCTGCCGAGAACACCCCAGAAGCAACCCACACCAACTTAGCTTTCAAATACCAGGCCCCAAGAGAGCCTGCCAAGCCCTAAATATATCATAAAATCCCAAACATTCAAATATACATAATTCATATATAGCCTCCATCCCTTCTGACAGGCGGTATCCTCACCCCTTTGGCCCCACTCTATTAGCCAGTTTTATCTCCATGATCCCTCCAACGTGCTGTCCCCACAAATTTCCATCTTCCATAACAACGTTATGATTCAGCTGTGTTGACCAGTTTTCAATGTCTGAACCTCTTTCACATGGAAAAGTTAATTAAGCCACTTAAGATGGCCTCTTTTCAGTTCATTAATACATCCATGTCCCCATACCTTCAGTCACTCAAACAAATAAGCAACAAAAGTAATATTCTAAATTAGCTTCTCAAAGTATTATCAGAAGACATGCCCTCTCTTCCAAATGTTAAGCCATTCTCATAAATCTGTGAAAGGAGTGGCCATAAACTCTTTCTCCTTCCCAGACACCCATGATAAGCTCACCATAATAAAAAGTGCTGTCTGCATCCTAATCCCCTCCATGACATTCTCCCTCCTAATGCTCTCATGAGATGGCAATGACCATACCACAAGAAGCAAAGACCCAGTCTTGCTGTAACCACGCCAATGTTCTCCCCAAACAATAATACAAGAAACATGACAATATATCTCCCAGTGGCATGTCTGACCCTCCATCCTTCCCTCCAATAATCTCCATAAAATAATATATGACACTGCTAAGTGTATGATAAAACCATATATTATACAAACCACATGAAATAATGAGTGATCAGTGGGTCTCAGGCATGGGAACCAAACGTATTTACCCCCATCACCAGAGTGAATGATATGGCCATTGTTTCTGCACTGACACTATTTATTTATATGGCCTCTCAAGTTTGGAGGTGGAGAATAACAGCCCACAGTACAAAATCAGAATGATAGAAATATTCTCCTTGTATCCTCCAGGAGGCCATGTTTACAATCGTTTATGGTACTGTGTATTTGACCATGAAGTTTATAATGTGAAAGAATTTCCCTTTGGAGTGAATGGTTTCGTATTTATGGAAGTGGTAAAGAATCAAAGGAGATTCACCCATATAACCACGTGCATAAAGAGGTTGATCCTTCACTATATGTTTCAACCACACTAATGGAGGCCCAGAGATGGGAGTCCTCCTCTCATCTCAAAGAGAAAGGGTAATGGAGGACCCATTAGTGCCAAGTACATCTCCAGATTTCATAATCCATGCAACCTTCAAAACAACATATATCTCCTTCAAAATCCTTCCCACAAAGCCCATGATAAGATAAGGCCTTTATTTACATAACAAGAGAAAATATTCATATGTGTGTCACAGAGAATTTCTCCTGAGCTTGAGCTGTTCTAGATGGGCAGATCCAACAAGGATAGTAGAATATGATCATCTTTACTAACACTTCTCCTCTTAAATGGGTAGACTAAGCATTTGCCATAAGTAAACATATCTTGAATAATCTCCACCACAGCTCTGGATTTCAAAATATGCAGTGATTCATCCTCCATAGTGATAAAGATGATGATTCATCATATAAATCATTCATCACATGGTTTCTCCCTATTTTACATCTCCCATGCTGCTGCACACTCAGTGTTTTATCCCTCCTCTTTCTTCCTTTTTCTTGCCCAAAGATCCAGGTGAGAGTATAATGATGATGTTGTAGCAATGTCTCCCCCCCCCCTCCCCGAGTTCACCAGACTTTGCACTGTGCTCAAGGACTCCTGTCGTTCCAACCTCTTGAGACCACAGGATGTGTGTGCCATGTTGTGAGATACTTTCACTCATCCATCAGTAGTCTCGTGTTCAAACACCAACAACAATGAATGTCCAGTGTGCTGTGTCACAAATAATATATGGGATTAGTCCTGTTTCCACCTACAACCCATCTCTCGCTTTTCTGTGGAAGCAAGTCAAGAGGGAGGCGGGGAAGCCCCCAACTATCGATTTTTTCACTTTTTTCATTCACCCATTTACATCCGTGAGAAGTCTCCCAATTCCAGACACCTTCAAAGAAATCAACCATACACACCCAATATCACATCAAAGTCAGTAGACAAACCAAAAATAATTGATCAAGAAATGTATATGTCCCCATGGTGACAAGAAAACAGGGAACATAATGCATGTACTCATATTTCAGCCCAGACCAAAACATAAATCCCTCAAAATTATTAGTGTACGCTCCCCCCACTAGCTGGGCATCAAAAAAAGTTGTGTAGCCTTCATCAATCAAAACTAAAATCCTGCAGATCCAGACAACTTAGAACCCTGAAGGTCAATTACTTGGGTACTCCTTTCACCATCTGGAAAAGGCCCCTCCAATTGGAGCAGGCCCATTCTCACTCCCCGGCAGTGTGATCATCTCTTGCTATTCTGTGCTGTTGTGACCTCTCTAGCTCTTCCTTCTTCCTCGCTTATCCAGAAGACCTCATATAGTGTGTTCTTCCTGCCTGCAACTCATTTCTGTGCCCATGATTCTTACATGAAGCAAAGCTTCCCTCCCCAACACACACACATTCTAGACATCATCACTAATATATTTTACTTTTGCCTCCTTTTTAAAAAGGTAGAGTTTTCTCTAGCCCTTTTTCCTCTAATGGAAAAGTGAATTTTGTTGTTGTTATTTTGTTTTCTTGCAAGGCATCTTTGTAGTTTTCAGTCTTTCACTATATCTTATAAGAAGGGTTTATATATTTAACTGAATCCCATGGAGGAGGGTTTCACTATCCCATCAATAAACATATAGAACCTCCTTGTTGTAGATAAATCAGGAACCATAACACAAAATTTTAGAAATTCAGAAATATAGGTTTCTGGATTACCTGATTATTTGAGATTTGCTATCCCCATGAAAGGTGCCTATGGATCTCTTCGATCAAACCTCTCCACCAACCTCCTTGTGAACTCTGAATATGCAGTCACATTGGCATCACCCAATGTAGAAAGACCATGAAACCACCAATCATGTGCTTCACCTTCAAGGTACAACGCTGCTATTTTAATGGCCTCCATCTCTGGTACCTGGTTCAGCTGGAAGTAGATGTCTAGCTTCTCTACCCATGAGTTGGCAGTGCATTTAGATGACCCATCAAAGTTGGGTAAGAAATTTTTTCCCATAGTTCGGTGTAGATCATGATTTTGTGTGAATCCTCCACCTCTATTGTGATGTGTGGGTCTCTTATTGTCCTTGATCTGAAAAAATTCTTGAAAACTCAAATTATCCTTGAATATTTGAGATTGAGACTCATACTCCATGAAATAGTCTTCAAGAGTTTCTTGTTCTTGAAACCCTCCATTTCGCACTGCTAAAAATGTAGGCAATGTAGAGCATTGGGAAGCTTGCTGCTTCACTGGTTGATCACTCCAGTGATGAGAAATTCCAGAGCCTTCACCATGTAGAAACCCTTTAGGGGATTTATTCTATCTATCCATCCTCATCTCCTTTATTTCTCTAGAAATTTCTTGTATTTTTTGAAGAAGAAGCTTAGGAAACTTCTTCTCCTTATCTCCTCCTAATAAAGGGGTTTTACCCTTGTCTTCTCTATCATTTGTATAATCATACTTCTGGTTTCTTCTGAGATACCTCTTCCTCTATATGTGGGAGGATCTCCTTCTTCTGATGAGACATTGGCTTAATATGCACAGGCTGTGCCAAGGTTATGCTCTAATACCACTGTAATATTCCCAAATGGAAAAAGTAGGGATATAGTGCATAAGCATGGAAATAGTAGTGAAGATCAATGCATAAATGTGAGATACCAATATCGAGCCTTCTTATTCATTATGACAGCAGCAAAAATGTACAAAAATAATGGGCACAAATGATATAACATGAATCCACAAGCCTCCAATAGATAAATCCCCTAAAAAATTAGGTGTTTCTACTACACAAAATGTCGGAAGACTGCTACAACGCAGTCAGAGGAGAAATACTACACCATATGAATACAAAAAATATGAAAGGGTTGATATATGCCTCATAAGATATAGAAAATAAATATCTAGGCTCTATAACAACCTTCCAAGCCAACCCAAGAGCGATTCCGGGAAGTGAACAAGTTTTTTAAAGGCATACAAAGTGTAGTGTATATTCGTGCTTGCACAAAAAGGTGTTTATTATTGCATATAATTATAATGCTCCATGGAAGGATCATGTGATTAATCAATATTAAACTCATAAATAATAAATTCAAAAGAAATAAATTAGCATGCATGTTTTAATGATATGTTAGAAATGTTTACAATTTTAATCTTTTTAGGTTGTGGTAATCTAATATCGATTAAATTCATCTAGTTGTTTCTCAAAATGTAATCGTAAAATATATTGCAAAATATGGTTCAAAAGTAAAAAAAAAAGAGTTTCTTATTTTAAACTTTTTCAATATTTGATGAAAATAATTGAAAACATAAAAGACATTGGATATTCATCTTTTCACATGCATAAAAAAGGTTCCTTGTAGAAACATATAGTTTTTAAAATCCTATTACCCCTCCTTGTGACCTACTTGATTGTTGTGCTAAAATTTCCATGTGCATTCTCCCAAAAAAACACTAAATTCATTTGTACCCCTCTTCACTACAAATGATAAAAATGTACATTAATTGTTGATAAGACCTTGAAGCATCTTCCTTGTTCTCTAAATCCACTAAAACCTCTTTCTCTTTATTTATTTTTGTTTCCTTATCAACAATTTCATTGTCCTTATCATACTTCTCATCCCACATTTATTCCACTTTTTATTTGGAGTTGTGATCGTAGTTATGATAAGTTCTTCCATTGAGAAAGTTCTTATTACTATTGTTTAATGGTAATTTTAGTTACATGTTTTAAAATGCTAAATGATATGGTGCTTCTAATGAAGAAATATTTTTCTAACTAATTTTATTTTCTATGGTAGGCTTTCAAATGTTAACATACTTAAAAACTAGTTGAATAGGTTCCTTATTGTATCATGGAGTGTGTATTTATGTATTGTATAGTTTTTCAGACACAATTTATCTTATAGTTGACTAAATTTGTATAAATTTATAGATATATTTTTTTATTCTCTCATGAAATAAACTTGGCCCTTTAATTTGGTAATCACTACCTTGATTTTCAAGAATCTCCCATTCTCTCAAATTCAAAGATTCACCATATTATTAAGTTCTAAGAAATAATTCCCTCTGAAATATGTATTTAGAAGTTTCCTATATAATAATTTAAAATTATTTTCTATTAGTATTTAGTTCAACAACCTTGCAAATTATTATACAAATGAGTAGATTTAAATAATTGACATTGAATTTAAATAATTGAAATGTTTGGTAAATGTGATATATGAACAAAAATATAATACCATACTTGTTACAGTAGGGATCACTTTTACTTTGTGATTTATATAGTCTTTTGAAGAAATAAATTTTTTTTCTAAGAAGTAAATTTGAAAAATGTCTTGAAATGATTCACTTGGTAAATGTGACTTTTCTGAAACTAAACAAAGCCTTAAACCTAGATTCACTTGTAAAAAAATGGGGTTATGTCTAACAATAGATCACCTTTATTACACACCCTTAAATCTTATGCCCAAATGGTTTTATTTGTTTTCATTTCTTAAACCTGTGTTGGGGGGAGAGTGAAGAGAGATTATTTCTTGTTGGACTAGATTACTTGGGAAATAGGTATATATCGACAATATGGTCTCTAATTTCTCTAATTTTATTCTTAACATGTATTATTTTTAAATCATTTTTTTCTTTCCTTATGTCCTCATGATCCCTTTTAGTTGGCATTGTATTTTAATTCAAATGTTTGGTGAATGATATGTATAAACAAAAATATAACTTAATCTTTGTTGTGGAAATCACTTTTAGATGCTTCACTTAATAAATGGATAAATGAAGGTAGATATATTAAAAATATGTATATATATATATGATTTTATTTTTTTATTTTACATTATGAATGAATAAAGAAATTCATTTTTTTTAGTAGTATGGTGCATTTTTTTTTTTTGTAAACTTGGTAGTACCTCTCTATTAATCATATGTAAAGCAGGTTAAAAAAATATGTTTCCGGTGACCTCAACCTACTCGTAGGAAGCCAGGTGTGTTGGCCACCAACCAACATCATAGGACATCCAATATTAGAATAGTTTTATCATGTCCAACCAAGATTTCAGAGCTACCATGTCTATTATGTATACTATCTTGCTAATCTGACTACTGTAAACGTAAAAGCTATCCGAAATAATTAAACAAAATAATAGGAATTTTCAAGACACCATGACTTGCATAAGTTAATCATCTGATGATTCTACCGAGGTTGGGTCCTTCGCGCTCGAGCTCGACATCTCTTGCTACTGTAGACTTTGCGTTTTCTTTTCCATACGACCGAGATGAACATTCTGATGGTATAGTTGCACTTGAGCTGACTGTATTTCATTCTGGATTACAGACAGACTTGGTTCCTCTTTCTAAGAATCATGATGTCCTTACTAGAGTAGTGCTTCCTTATATATTTGTGTATCTATCATGGATTTCACCAATGGAATTTTCATGATCCAATAAGTTTGGATGACCTGTTTAAATAAGGTCATCCTTCTGCTTGTATTTCCTGGGTACACTACCAGTGGTTGTCATTCTTCCACTTGTATTTGTTCCTCTATTGTCTTTGACTTCACTTTGATCTTCCATTTTCAAATTTCTTCCTTCACCGTAGCTAGTGAGCCTTCATTATATGCATGAAACAAGTTCTGCATGTTTTCGTCTCCTGTTCGCATTCCTCTCTTTTTTGGCAGCCTGCTGGTAGAGGTTGAAGCCTTCCTTTTCCCCTTGCTTGGTTTTCCACAACCACTGCGGCCCTTCCGACCCTCCATTGTCTCTACCTTCATTTTCATACCCTTTGTATTTTCCAACTGATGCACGTCCTATGGTACCCTCTCCGAGGCTAACTCCAACAGATTGGGAAACGTAGGGGAAATCAATTTACTCTGACATTAAAGGAATTCATATTTAGAAATAATATTAGGGTCATTTTTATATGTACAGCCATTACCTCGCTAGTGATATTCGCAGCATTCCACCCCATTCCCAAATGTCCAGGCCTAACCATGGACATGGTTGGTAACCCATGGTCTCCTGGTTGGTGCCTTGAGGTTGGAAATTGAGGCCTCCACTATTTTGACATCTCCATGGACAGAGAACCTAACCCTCTACCCGAATCCAAACTTGGTTTGTTTACAGACACTAGCTCAATTTCAATTTCACTATATGAGGTTTACCCCCCATCCTCGATTCCTCACAATTTTCCCACTCGTTCAATTGGTTTGAACAGAAAATCCTAACCCTGCTTCTATCTCATGTCCACCTTCTATGGCTCCCCCTCACCCAAATTTCCAACAAACCCGCTTCTGGGGAAATTTTACAAGCCCTCAATTCCCCAGACACTCCCACCCAAACCCCCCAAGTATGGTACATTTTCTCGAAATAGATGATTAAATACAATACTTTTATATAAATAAGATTAAAATATAAATTAACACATTTGAATTTTGATATTGGAAAAATTATAAAAATAAATTTAAAATAAATTTTGTAAAAAAAATTGACAATATTGTATTTTATTAACAGTTTATAGAAATATATTTAACCACACATTATAACTATATAATACATATTTCAAATGAAAAAATTTAAACACTTAAATTATAATATATATATATATATATATATATATATATATATATATATATATATTTTGCCAACATAAATTCATGATTTAACATAAAATATAAATTTCTTTTAATCATTAAAAGTTAAATATAAATGAATTGATTTTTCATTGTTAACATAGGATCATATTTAAAATTTAAAATATAAATTTTTAAGTGCAAAAATATTTTACAAATTGCATACCTTCAACTAGTTTGCAAATTTCTTATCCTTTGCATGAGAGTTCCTCTATTGGGATGTTCTAAATTATGGCATCGCTTGAAGTTAAATCATGATTTTATGGATAAACAACAAATTTTAGTTATTTAACTAAATCAAGTTATGTAATTCAATTTAGTTGGTAATGGGAAGAACATATTTCTCAAAGCACTAATTTTTAATCTCCCTATATTATGCACACATATAGCATAGTTTGGAAAAGTAATTGACCCATTATCTAAACATCAAGTTTCTTTTCTTGCAAATAACAAACATCACGTAGTGTAGTTAAGGGAATTGTATTAAAGGATCATGAACATATCCACATAGTTGCAATTCAAACACTTTTTATGTGCACTAGATTCACCTTGCACACACCATCCCTACTAACCAATTTGCTTTACTAACCATTACAAGTAGAGTAATTGAAGCTTATATTTTACTTTGAAATTTTGCACACAAAAAAAGCTCACATAGTATAGCTTGGAAGGAAGTAAGTGGTCCATCATCCACACATCATTTCTTTTATTGCAAGGAACAAACATCACATAGTTTAATAAATGGAATTGTATTAAAGGACCATGAACCACATATCCACATACTTACAATTCAAACACTTTGTATGTGCACTAGTTTCACCTGGCACACAGCATCACTACTTACCATTACAAGTAGAGCAATTTCTTATATTTTACTTTGAAAATTTTCACACAAACAAATGCTCATAGAGTATAATTAGGAAGGAATTAAGTGTTCCATCATCCACACATCATTTCTTTTGTTCCAAGGAACGAACATCACATAGATTAATTAAGGAAATTGTAAACAATCACCGCACATCCACAAAAATTCACACTTTCTATTCTCATAATTTCACTTGCACACACATTCACCCCACACACTAAGCTCACTTAAACTTTGTATAAAGGTTATCCTCTTTCCATAATATTTATACCTAATTTATTTGAGCTTATATATTTTTGCACACCCTAAGTGATGAAAAGAATTTCTAAAAATAACCTTAACCTAATCACACTAAATTCCCCATAGGACCACAAGATAATTTATAATTCAGGCTAGGACCATGGCCATAGGCAACATATAACTCATAATTGTTTTTTTTAATATTGAAACATAGAAAGTTGTCATTTAGGGAGCTTAAAATCATGCATCATCTAGTGAAAAATCTAGTACATGGAAAGAAACATGTCATGGGGGTATGGCCTAGGTTGGAGATTATCATGGACCTTCGTGTTGTATCATGACACATGGTATGGGTTCTGCATCCAAAACTAACAAACAAAAGTTTTGATTCATTCATTCCTGCTAGACACAGGTAACTTAGTGACCAAATCTTAGGGTATATTTCCATATAAGTTGAGGTGTGAAAGCACTTAGACCTAAAGTTGTCCTGGTTAGGCTATTGTGAGTGTCACTAGCTCTTTCAGGACATATCCCTAATACATTTTGATACTATAGCTGATGTAGGAGCATTATACCAAGTTCGTGGCGGAAAACAAAAGGGGGCTTGAGAATGTGGTGGATTGGCCACATGTTGTGCTGGAAAAGTCGATTTTTTCTCCTTTAGTGAGATTTTAAATAATGTAAATACAAAATTTGAATAGTTTATAGAGTCTATGAAAAAAAGATTCATTTTCCTTGTGTATTTTCTACTTCCCTCAATTAGAGAGAAGAGGAATCAAAGCAGTTGCCAAGCATGTGCATAAAAAGAGCATTGATTGAGAGGAGGGGAGCTTCTTCTCCTACCTCGAACTTGTCACACCTGTGAAAGAAATAAAAGGAATGTGTGGTATATTCATTCCATAGCTATGTGTTATTTATTTGTCATTATATTTTTGTATATATTTTAAATAAATTTGATTTCAGTCAAGAATTAATGTGAACCCAAGCCTGTAGCACTATGCGATGGTGTATGTTTTGTTTTTGAGTTATGGTCATTATGCACACTTGCTATTGTGACCCAAACCATTAGTTTGCAGGGTATCTATTTAGAAAATGGTGACATGGTTATGTTGATAGAGTGTGCTTAATAATTTGATGAGGGGATGTTGGGTGCATAAAAAGGAGGAGATCATTATTTGCAGAGGACAACATGAAGAATTTGAATAATTCGAGCAATGGGAAAAACCCTTTATGTTCTGGTATTTGAGGGGGATTTATTGGAATCATGAGCATAACCATTGGTAAAGGGGATGAGGGAGTCCCCTTCTTGAGCATGGATGACATGTTCAAAGGTGGATATCTAAGTATGTGTAGAGAGTGAGCCATTCTTCCTTCCCAGAGATGAAAAAACAGTTTTTAAGGGCGCTATGAAAATATTTCGTAGAACCTCCAATGGTGTATTTTTGCATGGTGTGGAACCTAGCTTTTCTTTCCAACTACCTATTTTCCATCAATTTTGGTATCAGAGTAGGTTTTAAGTAGAGCTACATTTTTGACAGAGTTACATTTGGTGTTGGTGGTATTGTCACTGAAAAGAGAGATGGAAATGCGAACAATAATAACGCGAGGTTGTGGAGGGAGACAAATAGCTAATTCATAACTCCAATAAGACATATAAAGGCTTCAAGATCGTTTATAGGCTATGGATACCAATAGGCAGTGATAAGTTGAGACTGGAGATGACAACAGATCAAAGGAAGAAGCTACGATAAAAAGAACGACGCTTGTGGTTCAAGCTCTATAAGTTAAATGGTTGAGTTTGGTGCTAAGCTCAAACTCTATACTAAAACATGATTTTTACACCTATGATGGAAATATGGTAGTTGATAATTTAATTGATTGTATTAGTGAATTAGATAAGTATTTTGAATATGAGGATTGAAGAAGATAAGCGGGTAAAATTTTTTGTAACTAGGTTTAAAGAACATGTTGCACTGTGGTGGGACAATGTGCATGCTGAAAGAAGGAAAAATGGGAAACCATTAATCAAAATTTGGGACAGGATGATAGCCAAGATTAAGGGTAAGTTTCTACCATAATACTATAAGCTATCCCTCTACAAGTAGGTGCATAACCTCAAGGAAAGGATGTTAATAGTTAGAGAATATACTGAGGATCTTTATAGGGTGAATTTAAGGTTAGGTTAATTATAAGACACCCCAACGAAGACAACAAGGTATATAAATGGCTTGAAGTTAGAGATTCAATATGATATTAGCATGCTTTCTCCCCGGGCGATGGAAGAAGCATACCAGTTTTCCTTGAAGGCGGAAGAGAAGATAATGAGGAAAAAGAATTGAAGCAGAGGTTACAGTTTTTCTAGAGGAAAGGGAAATAAAAATAGAAGATGAAAGGATCCAACCCAAAATAATTTTGCAGGTAACCCAAAGAAGCAAGGAAAATAAGAGAAAGGAAGTGAATCTAGAGGAGGAAGACCTTCCAGAGAGGTAGAGGTAGACGCAGAGGAAGACAGATTGTCTATTGGTGGTATAAATGTGGAAAACAAGGTCACAAATCATTTTAGTGTCCTGAGAATGAGAAAGGAGGACAAATATATGCATATGTAGCTTAGTTGGAAGCAACAAAAGCATAGGAACATGTGGTGGAAAATGCACAAAAAATGGTATAATATTTAATGATGAATAAGGTCTTGTTGAAACCAACCAAGGAAACTGTTGAAGGTGCATAGAGGAAAGAATTGGTTAGGACTATTTGTAAGGCCGGAGTAAAATGCTACAAAGTGGTGATTGACAGTGGGATCACTAACAATCTAGTATCCACAAAAATGGTGGAAAAAATTGGATTGAAAAGGTTGAAGCATCCAACAACATATAAGGTATCATGGCTGCAGAAAGGTCACCAAAAGTTGGTGATTGAGTAGAGAAAAGTGGAGTTCCATATAGGTTGATATTAGGATAAGGTATTTTGTGACATCATGCCAATGGTTGTTTGTTACCTTCTTTGGGGACGACCCTAGAAATTTGAGAGGAGACAGTGGTGCATGATGTATATAGAAACACCTATAATTGAAAAGGATGGCATCAGGCACACCCTTGTACCATTGAAGGAAGAAATTAAAGTTGGGACAATAAGTTCAAAAGTATTTTTGATTGGAGGAAAGGAATTTTTGAAACAAATGGAGGAAGAAGAAGTCAGTTATGCAGTGATCTATAAAGCCAAAGGTAATACTTCTACAAACTAAAATCACAAATTTATCTGTTATATTCAATAGATATTTCATGATTTTAGTGATATCGTTGTATATGAATTTCCAATTGAGCTACCACCTAACATAAGTATCATCCATCACATAGACTTGATACCAGGTCTAAGCCTTCCAAACAAAGTTTCTTACTGAATGACACCAAAGGAGAATGAAAACATAAGGAAGCAGGTTCATGGACCGTTGGACAAAGGATTGATAAGGGAAAGCTTGATTTTGTGTGTTGTCCCTATGATGCTTAGTCCAAAGAAATATGGAGAATGGAGGATGTGCACAGATTCTAGGGAAATTAATAATATTAAAATCGGGTACATATTCCCACTGCCACAAATGGATGACATGATTTATTATTTGGGTGGGGTGGCATAATTTTCAAAGGTTGATTTGAAGAGTGGTTACCACTAGATCCAGATCAGAGAATGGGACGAATGGAAAACAACTTTAAAAACTAATAGTTGACTATATGAATGGTTGGCCATGCCATTTGGACTGACAAATGCACCAAGCACCTTCATGTGCTTGATGACCGCGGTCTTGAAGGAGTTTGTTGGTATGTTTGTTATTGTTTATTTAGGATATATTTTGGTTTTCAACCGAACAAAGGAAGAACACCTCAGGAATGTAAGGTATGTTTTCAAGAGGTTGTAGTAAGAGAAATTATTGATTAACTTGAAGAAGTGTACTTTCATGAAGTCTAAGTTGGTATACTTAGGCTTTGTCATTTCAAAGAATGTACTAAAAATGGATCTGAAAAAAATAGAGGAAATTGTGAGTTTGCCGCATTATGATATATAATGGAGCAGCATAATTTGAACCATAATCATGCCAAGTGGGTGGAATTCCTACAAATTTTCACCTTTATTATGAAACATGTGAGTGGAAAAGAGAACAAGGTAGTCGATGCTTTGATTAGGAGGAACTTGGTCATGCAGGAGTTCCATGTGCAGATTTGATGACTTGACTATTTGAAGGACTTATACACAGATGATGTTAACTTTAGAGAAGCTTTGAAGCATGCAATAACCCCCGTGAGAAGATATAGTGACACACAGAGAGATTTTATGTTGCGGGATGGTTTGGTATGAAAAAAATCAGTTATGTATTCATCGTTGTTCTATGAGAGAGAATATGATGCATGAAAAAAAAATGGAGGGTTGGTAGGGAATTTTTGTGTGGACATGATCAGGAGATCAAGTCTCTTGAAGAAAAAATGCTCAAAAATGAAGTTTCTCAGAATGGCTCCGAAACAGATCGACTAGAAAGATCTCGGCGATACGATCCCAACGCCGCAAACGGCACTCAAATCCGACGTCGTATGCAGAAGATATTCAGCTTCAAATATTTGTCAATTTCAATTAAAAAAGGCCAAATTGACTTTGTGGAAAAATTTTATTTAAAAAAGAATATTCCACAGAATATTCTGGGAATATTCCGTGGAATATTCCGCAGAATATTCTGGGGAATATTCCAGAGGCAGCCTATCAGCGAGCGCCACGTGGCTAGCCCGGTGGCCGCCACGTGGGCCCCAAAGGCGGATTGGAATGGCACGTTAAAAAAATTTGTTGGGCTCGACGGGTTTCGAACCGTGGTCGGGCGGATAATAACCAAGCGTTTTATCCGTTGGGCCGCACGTTTTATTGTTATTTTATATTGCAGCTCAGTCATAGATATGGCGCGTGGTTGTTTGGGCGGGGCCCGAAAGGGGACCAGCCCCTAAGGGCCAGCCCCCGTTGCATATAACCGGCAGCAAATAACCACGGCACTAAACAATCGGCGCGCAGGTATAACGTGTGGTCACACGGGCCGGCGGAGGGTGCGGAGAAAACATTCAAAAACAGTTCAAACTTTATTATATGTTAACACTCCTCCGAACGGTGCGGACACGGGGTGCTTATCCTCTAGCCCCCTAACTTGGCGGAAATTACGGCGGAGTGCCCCAAATATAGCGCCGACTCCAAATTTGTCGGTATTATCTGGAGTTTCTCCAGATTTAACTGGAGTTTGTTTAGTCCAACTGGCTGTTGGAGTAAATGTGGCATAACTTTTGCTAGGGGAGGTCTTTTGAGACGAATTTTTTTTTGATTTTGGGTGTAGAGGTCATTCTGGAGCTGTTGGAAGTGTCTGAAGAGCCATCAGGGCATTCTATCTACGAATTTTACAGCGCTTTTGATCGTGGAGCCATCAGGGCCAAAGGGAAAGAGAGCTGCATTGGACTACCTTCATCCAATGGAGGTGAATTTGTAGTCATTTTAGACTGATTTGGATCTTCTGAGTCTGTTTTAGCAGTCTATTTTGCCTTTAGAGGCTTTTATACAGATGTAATTTCATTTTCAGTATTTAATCAAAAGAGGACTGAGCCTAATTAGAGGCTTTTGGACCAGCGGAGGTAGCCCAAGAGAGGGGTGAACTGCTTAAACAAATATCTGCTGTCACTCTGTATATTTTGGCTGTTTATTTCCAGATTCTGATAGTTTAAACAGTAAATTTTCATAAGCATGCTTTTCCAAAACAAGTTTATACAGTAAACAAAACTTGTTATTTTATCATCAAACCTCTACACTTCAGTTGCAGAACATATCATCTTGCTTATTCACACATAAAAACAGATCAATGAACACTTTGAATTTAAAAACAAAATACTTTCATTGATCTTGATATTTGTGTTTACATATTATTTCTTTAGGCAGAGTCTGTAGAGGGCCAGGTAGCCTCCGGATTCATCCTTTCCTAGAAAGGTGAAACATCCGGTGAATGCCCCTACAGTCCATCTCTGTATGAGAAATAGTTTGTTCTCACGATTTCAGATCAGGTTGGTATCGGAGCTCAAGGTTTTTCTTAAGAGATTGTGAAATTTGTGCAAGTTAATTGTGTGGTTCTGCAAATCTTGATGCTTACTAGGTTGAAATTGCAAAGAGGGGAAGGTCAACTGGTTAGAGAACAAGTTAATCCTCAACCAAGGAGGGCTAGAGTGCCATTACATCCACCTTCCATTTCATCCTCAGTAGCCTTTGAATCAGCCACAAGCATGTCATCCAGAGAGGGAGAAGTACATGAGGAAATGGATCCCAAGGAAGAAGAAAGAGTCTTTAGAAAAGCTTTCTTGGACTTGACTGAGATGGTTAGGATCCTATACCAGGAGAGAAATGATAGGATTACTGGAGAAGGGTCTAGAAACCAAAGAGAAGAAGGAGATTCTTCAGGAGGGAAGAAAGACAAGGATGAGTCTAAGAAAGGGAATGGAGGAAATGGTGATCCTTCATCTCCATCGTCATCCTCTTCCTCCACATCATCCTCTTCAACTTCTGTTAATCAGTCACATAAAACAAAAACCTCTTTTAAAAATCCTTTGTTGAAGCTTGATGTAAAGTTTGAGTTGCCAATGTTTAATGGTGATGTTAATGCAGAGAAATTGGATAACTGGATAAGACAGCTGGAAGTCTATCTCAGAATCCAGAATTTGCATGATGATGAAACAAAAATCCAATTAGCCTCTTTGAGAATGGATGGAGCAGCTTTGGTTTGGTGGGAAGCCAAGACTAGAGAGGAGATTAAAAAGCATGGTAAGATAACTCTAACATGGTCTGAGTTTATTACTGCTATTAAGAAACAATTTTATCCTCTTGCTCATATTCAAAAAGAAATCATGAATTGGCAAAATTTTAGGAAACTTAAAGGTCAAAATGTGCAAGATTATACCCAAGAGTTTAGAAGGAGAGCACTTCTACTTGGGGTAGACTTACAAAGTCAAGACACCTTGTTGAAATACATAGGAGGTTTGCACAATTATCTGCAACATACTATCCTAATGTTTAATCCTACCAGCTTAGATGAAGTCTGTGTGCAGGCTACACATTTAGAAGCTAGAGGAAAGAATGCTTTTGATGCTTTTGATGAGGATAGTACTTTTAAAAACAAAGGAAAGAAAAGAGTTGCTAATTCAAGAAAGGAAAAAGGAAAGTTCTTTTGCAAGAACTGTTCGAAGACTAGTCATGATGAAGATCATTGTTGGAAGCTTCATCCTAAACTGAAACCAGAAAAATACAAGAACAAAAGCAAGACCAAAGAAAAGGAGAAAATTGTAGCAACAGTTGAGCAAGAC
This sequence comes from Pinus albicaulis, assembly GCA_034641835.2. Lineage (NCBI taxonomy): Eukaryota > Viridiplantae > Streptophyta > Pinopsida > Pinales > Pinaceae > Pinus > Pinus albicaulis. Next base: position 211,144,333 of record CM076584.1, on the reverse strand, counting down.
TTAGGGTCAGACTCAGGAGATGAGACAAAAAGCATAGGCATGGTTTTAAAGAACACTAAGGGGAAAGAAGTGGTGCAAGACACAATTCCCAGTTCTAGTTCTTTGAATTGTCACAAAGATACTCATGATGAAAAGAGGAGGATAGAGCTTTTCCATGTGAGGGTAATTTCCAAACATACCAAAATTGACACACTATTTGACAGTGGGTCACAAGCTAATCTTATATCTGAAGACTTGGTCAAGCAGCTTAAACTTGAGACCATTCCACATCCGAAGCCTTATCCACTTGGATGGATATGTAAGGATGCCAATTTGCAAGTCTCAAGGAAGTGCATATTGCGCTTTGCAATAACTGCACACTTTATTGACACGGTGGAACTTGATGTGGTGCCGCTTGATATCTCAGGTATTGTTTTGGGAAGTCCTTACTTATTTGACAGGAAGGCCATCTTTCATCGCCATGAAAACAAGTATCACTTGTTCAAATATGGTAAAGAGTACATTGTGAGAGCTCACAAGAAGAAGATGGAATCTTCTTTACTACATGCAGGTCAATTGAAAAGATTGGTTAATGCAAGTCAAAGTCTAACTTTGTTGATGTTGAAACGACCTGATTTTGAGCATTTGCCATTATATGATGTTGCTAATGATTTGTCTCAGTTTGATAGCAGTTCGTCTTTGAAAGAAGATGATGTTGTGTTGCATGAATTACCTTTTGGGTCAGCCAATGCAGTGAATGAAGTGTCAAAGCAAAGCAGTGCAAGCAAGAAGGACACAAAATTCAGCATGGGAAAAATTTGGTTTCAGAATGGTATAATTCGCCAGGGGCACAAGTTGCAAGGTGAAGGTTGTTTTAAGTCTTTCTGGAAGTTTGATCAATGTAGAGAAAGTTTGTTTTCTGCAAAGTACAATTGCTGTTCTGCAAATTTTAATCATTTGTGTCATGACTCCATCAATCTTAGCAATGGTAGATCAGTTGATTCCAGAGACAGGTTGTCATTTTCTCAAAAGCTTCAGTTGATGAAATCAAGCGGATTTGAGTTGTTGAGTGGAAGAAGTGGGATGGGTCTCACATCATCGATTTGATAATTGAAAGCTTTTGAAGGTCCAAAAGCTTCCCATTTGGGAGGTGTGATCAGGAGATCAAGTCTCTTGAAGAAAAAATGCTCAAAAATGAAGTTGCTCAGAATTGCTCCGAAATAGATCGACTGGAAAGAGCTCGGCGATACAATCTCAACGCCGTGAACGGCACTCAAATCCGACACCGTATGCAGAAGATATTCAGCTTCAAAGATTTGTCAATTTCAATTAAAAAAGGCCAAATTGACTTTATGAAAAAAATTTATTAAAAAAGAATATTCCAGAGAATATTCTGGGAATATTCTGTGGAATATTCCACAGAAAATTCTGGGGAATATTCCAGTGGCATCCAATCATCGGGCGCCACGTGGCCAACCCGGAGGTCTCCACGTAGGGCCTGACCAGTTGGAATGGCACGTTAAAAAAATTTGTTGGGCCTCGCTAGGTTTCGAAACAAGTGGTCGGCGGATAGCCAACAGCGTTTTGTTTGACAGACGCACGTTTTGTGTCTGTGGGAGAATAGGCGCGATCATAGATATAGCGCGTGGTTGTTTGGCGGGGCAGAAAGAGCAGCCCACAGAGAACCAGCCGTTGCATATAACCGCGGCAAATAACCAGCACTACGCAACGGCGCGCAGGTATAACGTGTGGTTACGGGGGGCGGAGGGTGCGGAGAAAACATTCAAAACGATTCAAACTTTATTATATGTTAACACTCCTCCCGAACGGAGTGCCGGACACGAAATTGTATCTCTAGCCCCCTAACTTGGCGGAAATTACGGCGGAGTGCCCCAAATATAGCGCCGACTCCAAATTTGTCGGTATTATCTGGAGTTTCTCCAGATTTAACTAGAGTTTGTTTAGTCCAACTGGCTGTTGGAGTAAATGTGGCATAACTTTTGCTAGGGGAGGTCTTTTGAGATGAATTTTTTTTTGATTTTGGGTGTAGAGGTCATTCTGGAGCTGTTGGAAGTGTCTGCAGAGCCATCAGGGCATTCTATCTGCGAATTTTACAGCGCTTTTGATCGTGGAGCCATTAGGGCCAAAGGGAAAGAGAGCTGCATTGGACTACCTTCATCCAATGAAGGTGAATTTGTAGTCATTTTAGACTGATTTGGATCTTCTGAGTCTGTTTTAGCATTCTATTTTTCCTTTAGAGGCTTTTATACAGATGTAATTTCATTTTCAGCATTTAATCAAAAGAGGACTGAGCCTAATTAGAGGCTTTTGGACCAGCGGAGGTAGCCCAAGAGAGGGGTGAACCGCTTAAACAAATATCTGCTGTCACTCTGTATATTTTGGCTATTTATTTCTAGATTCTGATAGTTTAAACAGTAAATTTTCATAAGCATGCTTTTCCAAAACAAGTTTATACAGTAATCAAAACTTGTTATTTTATCATCAAACCTCTACACTTCAATTGCAGAACATATCATCTTGCTTATTCACACATAAAAACAGATCAATGAACACTTTGAATTTAAAAACAAAATACTTTCATTGATCTTGATATTTGTGTTTACATATTATTTCTTTAGGCAGAGTCTGTAGAGGGCCAGGTAGCCTCCAGATTCATCCTTTCCTTGAAAGGTGAAACATCCGGTGAATGCCCCTACAGTCCATCTCTGTATGAGAAATAGTTGTTCTCACGATTTTAGATCAGGACAAGACACTTGGGCAGCTAGAACAATTCTAATTCTGGCTAAAGATGAGAAATGATGTGCATAAATATGTGGGAAGATGTAGAGTATGTCAACATGCAAAATGGAGGAGTCAAAATTTTGGGTTGTATACTCATCTACCCATTCCAAGTAGACAATGGGACTTGGTACGTATGGATTTTGTCTTGGATTTGTTGAGGATGAAACAAGGTAACGATTCTATACTTGTATTTGTGGAAAAATCAATTAATATTGCTCACTTTATAGCATGTTGCAAGACTAATGATGCCACACATGTGGCACATTTGTTTTTAAATGAGATTATCTAATTGAATGGTTTTCCAAAGAGTACAATCTCCAATAGGGACACCAGATTCACACGAAATTTTTGGAGGAATTTATGTAAGAATATTGGAACTAAATTGAACTTTAGCTCAGCCTATCACCTACAATCTGATGGGAAAACTAAATTTGTGAACAAGAGTCTCAGAAACCTATGGAGGAGTCTTGTGGGAGAGCATCCCAAGCAATATGATCGACTATTAGCTCAATCTGAGTTTGCATATAATGATTCGCCAAATAGGAGCACCTGTAAGAGTATATTTTAGATCTTGTATGGAATGCATCCTAGGGGTGTTTCTTTACTGAGAGATTTAGGAGAACTTGAGCAGAGGAGTGTTGAGGGGGAGGATTTTGTAGTAGTGATGAGTGAATTACATAAATAAATAAAACATAGGCTACAAGAAAGCAACCAGAAATAAAAATAGAGAGAAGGTTGAAGAAGGAGAGAGGTAAATTTTGAAGGAGGGCACATGGTATTAGCACATTTGAGAAAAGAGATGTTCCCAAGAGGGGAGTATAACAAGCTAAAAATGAATAAAATATGATCTTGTTGGATAATCATATTTTTTTTTTGCAAATTCCTATGAACTAGAGATACCTATATGCCTAGGTATTAACAAGTGATTTATACCTCCCCCCCCGAGGGTGGCCGTAGTTAGTAGGACTTGGATAAAGAAGGATGCATAGGAAAAAAAAAAAAATATGGAGTCTACATGGAGGAGTAGAAGAGTGAAGTAGAAGGGTCTTCTAATGGAGGATTCTACATGGATGAGTGTTGTAGCTCTACATGTTATCACCAAAATAGGACCCTGATAGGCTATTGATCAGACTACCTCAGTGTAACTATATCAAACCAATCTTTTAGTTGAGGCTTAGCCTCCTCAGCCTGAGAGGGCTCTCTCAAGGGTGTTAATGATGTTGATTAATGATAATATAGATGGCTAACTCTATATTGGTTTTGTGTGTTTATAGGTTGAAAAGATAAAGGCTTGCTACCATTGGGCTATGGAGTCAACAAGTCAATAAATTCAGTGGCTAGGTTTCTTGACATGAAGGCTGAGGCAAATGAGGTTCTTAAACAAAGATAATTTACTTACTAACAAAGGTCAAAAAAATCATCCCATTACTAAAGGAAGTCAAAGCATAAGATTATGAATTCTGAGTAATAGCAATGAGATCTACTGCAAATGATTAAAGCAACATAAATATCAAAGAAGGATTAAACCTCATCAAAACTCAGATTTATACAAGAAAAATTCTCTTTATTATTGATTGTATTCCTTCACATAAAGCAGCATCTGGGCCAACAAAGTCTCCAACCCCTTGCTAATTCGACCTCTTGATTCATATATAGAATTACAACCTTGGATTCTATGATCCACCATCAGAGGAATTCGAATTCCTAACTCTTTACACCTTGCATAACCATAAAACATCAAATTTATGACAAACAGACACCTATCCTACTTGACAGTCCTATTTCAACTAGGACTCAAACTCTTCATTAATATATTTAACAACCTTATCCTAAAAGAATTATATATTTGAAATTACATCATTGAAAAATGTATCATCACATCATCGAATTTGGATGATGAGCTTGAGCTGTTCATGACCACTTTGCTGACCTCCACATAAGCAGTAAACCAAATCCTGTTTTTTAGGCATATGGTCTTTTGCATTCATTGAACATTATGACCATCATGTAATATTAATTTTGTGGTCCTTTTCTTTTTTAAGTTGAATTAACACATTCCAAAACTCCTCCTTAGGTTCCAACTTTCCATAACCATCATCAAACTATTCAAATGAGCTGAAAATAGATTGCGCTACGAAAACAAGACAGTTTGGTAGAGATTTTCATAGTGCTACCCTTTAACCATTTTTTCTTCAAAATATTGACTTATTTCCTTCAAAATAATCTTCATTACCTTTAGATATATCCTCCATATAAATCTCAAACCTTAATTCATATTTTTACCCCCCAAAATGTGCTGAAAAAGGGCAAGAAAAGTTGCTACAACAAATTATTCCTGTTTCTTCCCTGAAAATTAGGTCTTGGGACAGAGCCTTTATATTATCATCCATGAATTAAATTGAGAAACTGAAGGAGTTTTTTTTATTCCATGCTGTCTATAATAAAATCCTCTCTTTGTTTTTTCAAATACTTCTCCTGCTGTCCAGAAACTATCCTTGAAAAAGATGTGTAAAACAGGAAAACTCTGTTTTCTGAAAATAGGGCTTCAAAGAAAGCCTTGTATCTCCCACTTCATAATGAATTTAAAGAAAATGAGAGAGGTTTTTGTATTTATGGACGTTATTAAGAAAAATTGATTTCAGGTTTCAAAAATTCATTTTCAGTTTCCCGGAAACCGCTTTTGAAATGTACTACTAAAGCCAGAAAACAGGGTTTTACTCTTCATGGTGAAAGGCTGCTTCAGCAATTTCGTAGCGCGCTACGAAATTGCTGTGAAAGAAAATTTCTTGAAAATTTATTCAAAATTAATGCCTTGGATATGTTTAAAATTCATAACAACTGATATTTATAGAAAAAAACTATAGTAACATGACCTCAAGAATATGATCTTCGCCCAAAATTGTCTTCTCCAGCTCATGGATAGAGCATTTTCATATGTGTCATGTCCACCAATAATTTTCAAAAATTTAATGCTTCCAATGATAGCTGAAAATCCATGTCTTTGACCTTCATGATGTCTCTAACCTTGTTTTAAAACCTGCTGATCATGTCCCTTATCTTTCCTGAAAACTAGGAACATGTTTCTTGCAATATAGCTATAACTTTCATTTATGTTTCTTCACAACCTCTGCTGGCCAACTTGTGCTCAAAAAATGTGGCAAAGTCTTATTAAGCTCTTGTGACCTCGTCCTTCCAGCTGTGTCCAAACAAAACCTTTGAAGAAATGCCTAAAACTGTTAACATTACTGCGCTACGAAACTGTCTGTTGTTTTCATAACACAAAACTTCACCTTTGAAAACCTTACTTGGAATCTTCATTTTCCTTTTTTTTTCCATTGGATCTTCACTTATGGTCATTATAAATTCTTCAAAAGCATCAAGGTTTAAAAAACACACCCTTTCACCCTTTGAAAACTTGCAATTTTGATCAAACTGCATCCTACAACAATTTCATAGCGCGCTACGAAACTACTGTGCATCACCTTCAGCAGTTTCGTAGCGCGCTATGCAACTGCTGAGTATTCACTTTTCACAGCTTCTTTCCAAAATTTTAGTTTTCAACCCTTTAATACTATATTTCCAGGTTTATATCAGCTTTCATAACCCATAAACATCAACTTTAAACAGCTCCAAAAATGAGATATTACCACATAACCTCAAAAATTTGTTAAAGGATGACACTTACTGTTTGCACTTATTTTAGCTATGGCTTGTGTCTTCTGAAAATTAGAAAATTAGCAATCAGAGCTTCCTGTTGAATGAAATGGCTCGGTTGGTAAATGAGTTCAGCCTCGCTTGATAACAATTCTGCCTCCGTTTGAAAACTTTACAGAAAACTCAGGTCTTTCACCACTAATTTCTTCTTCAAAACATAAGCATGCATGCACTATTGTCTTGCATGAGACAATTGAAGTTGAAAATGGCCAACTGTTTTCAAATTTGAAAGGACCAATGACAAATGACCCCTAATCGATGACAAATGACCCCTAATAATTATAATGAATGGTTGCATGCGTGAAGGAGAACTCGTGGATGACACCTAATGATGAGGAATTTAACTGTATTTGACAGATGTGACAGGTCAAACACAAAACTAAGAATCCCTGATTTAGTAGCGCATGATTTGAAAATTCGGGTTTTTGTGCTACGAAATCACCAGCGTTTTCGTAGCGCAAAATCAGCTTTTTACAGTGAGCGCGCTAGGAAAATGTGGTTTCGTGGTTTATTCATCAAATTTTCGAAAAAAAAACTTTAAAAATGGGTTTCAAAACGTGGCATAAGATCTTTGAAGAATGAAACAAGGTTAATGAACATTGTTTGGTGATGGAATGAGACTTTAACCCATGATATAGACCTTTAAAAATATAAAAATGACTCTAGAGACCCTTTAACACCATGACTAGAACAAGGGTTTTTGAATATTGCTTCTAAAAATAAAATGAGACTTTAAACCATGGAATGAGGTGGTCAAATTTTATTTGGAAATGAGAATGACACAATTGAGATGAGATGACTCAAAACCTATTATAACACCATGAATAGAAACAAGGTAAACTTTCCAAATTTTAGAAAAAAATTTAGGGTGATAACAGTGGCTCCACTAGGGATAGTGTGCCCCTGTGGTACACTAAGAATTGGTAGCTCCAGTGCTGCAATCCATTCCTTTTAAAAATAAAAACTTTTAAATTCTACCCAATCTGCTTCAAACACTACCTAGTAAAAATGCTCAGTCAACCTTGAGCTTATTTGCATCTTCCTACCTACCCTATCAGCTGCAATCTCAATTTGTAGCTCAAGGAACATGAAACGTCTGATGAAGCCAATCAATTGTCTTTTCTGATATTTGAGGCTTTGAACTGCATTCGACTTCAAAATAAACATGATAGTGAGATGACCAAAACAACTTATAATGCATCTGATCTTCATCATGCAAATGAAAATTAAATACTGGTGTGCAAAGCTTTTCCATGTATTCAGCTATAGGGTCAAAGAAGGCATGTTTAGTTTGATCATCATCATGAAATTCTATATATTCAGACAACTGATTCTCAACCACACAAGATTACTTTGATATGTTATCCAACTTCTTTTCTGAATGACTCCCACAGACAATGTAATTTTCCTCATTATTATGATCATTTTTTTGAGGTAGGTTGCTGCAAAGTATGACATAAGTAATCAACCTTTTTCTCTGCCTGAGGGTTATAAAAAATGTCTTCCATTATTTCTTCTTGGTAGTTGCAATGATTCTCATACTCATGACGATCAAAGGATTGACCAAACTGCTACAAATTTTCTTAAAACTCAGAGGATGTGTCATAGTTTTCAAAAATATACTCTTGCTGGTTTCCATATTGCATGTCATGGGATGTTATCCTTTCTTCTAGGTGTTGAAATGTATTGTTATGAAGAGCCTCTAAAATTTCTTCATCCATAAATTCATCATCATCATAACAATCCTCCAAATACTGAATAATACTCACATAATGTTTACAACAATCTTTGACCAGCAATAAGGAGGAATGACATTCTTTATACATCTCATAGAATTCATCATGAAAATTAGCAAGAGAATATAATGAGCCATTTGCTAAACCTTTATACCAAGACCATGTTTTTCCTTCCAGAGTGGTCATAAACATCTTCATAAGATAGTCTTCAGGGATTTGAACCTTAAGACTATGTACATGCAGATGAAACCTAACCAAATGAAGAGCAACTTTGTCTTTCTTTTCATCTTTGAATATTGGAAGATCATATAACCAATCAACCTTTGGCATAGGATTTGGAAAACCAAGGATATGAGACCAAGTCATAGGAGCATACCTAGCATTCATTCTTGCAATGTAACTCATCTTGAAACTTCATCTAGCAACTAATATTTTAGCAGTGGATTCACCTTCCAATTTGTTATTTAATGTGTGGAGTCACCAAGGTAGTTTTGCAGCCTCGAACAGATTCTGAACTCTTGCTACCTTCAAGATTTTAGCTTCATAATTTTTAGGGGATGTATATCTTTAGACTCTCGGCAGACACACCAAATTTTATCACCAAAATAGGACCTTGATAGGCTGCTAATCAGACTACCTCAGTGTAACTATTTCAAACCAATATTTTAGCTAAGGCTTAGCCTCCTCAGCCTGAGAGGGCTCTCTCAAGGGTGTTAATGATATTGATTAATGATAATATAGATGGATAAATCTATATTGGTTTTTTTTGTTTATAGGTTGAAAAGATAAAGGCTTGCTACCATTGGGCTATGGAGTCAACAAGTCAATAAATTCAGTGGCTAGGTTTCTTGACATGAAGGCTGAGGCAAATGAGGTTCTTAAACAAAGATAATTCACTTAATAACATAGGTCAAAATAGTCATCCCATTACTAAAGGAAGTCAGAGCATAAGATTATGAATTATGAGTAATAGAAATGAGATCTACTACAAATGATTAAATAAACATAAATATCAAATAAGGATTAAACCTCATCAAAACTCAGATTTATACAAGAAAACTTCTCTGTATTATTGATTGTATTCCTTCACATAATGCAGTAGTTGGGCCAAAAAAGTCTCCAACCCCTTTCTAAATTGACCTCTTGCTTCATATACAACATTAAAACCTTCGATTCTATATTCCACCATCAGAGGAATTCAAATTCCTAACTCTTGACACCTTGCATAACCATAAAATATCAAATTTATGACAAACAAACACCTATCCTACTTGACAGTCCTATTTCAACTAGGACTCAAACTCTTCATTACTATCTTTAAAAAAATTATCCTAACAAAATTATCTCTTCGAAATTACATTATTGAAAAATGTATCATCACATGGTCGAATTTGGATGATGGGCTTGAGTTTTTCATGACCACTCTGCTGACCTCCACATAAGCAGGAAACCAAACCCTGTTTTTTAGGCATATGGTCTTTTGCATTCATTGAACATTCTGAACATCATGTACTCTTCATTTCATGGTCCTTTTCTTTTTTAATTTGAAGTAACACATGCCAAAACTCCTCCTTAGGTTCCAGCTTTCTATAACAATCATCAAACTGTTCAAATGAGCTGAAAATAGATTGTGCTACGAAAACAAGACAGTTTCATAGTGCTTTTCGTAGTGCTGCCCTTTAACCCTTTTTTCTTCAAAATATTTACTTATTTCCTTCAAAATCATCTTCATTACCTTTATATGTATCCTCCTTAGCAATCTCAAACCTTAATTCATATTTTTACCCCCCAAAATGTGATGAAAAGGGCAAGAAAAGCTGCTACAACAAATTATTCCTGTTTCTTCCATGAAAATTAGGTCTTGAGACAGAGCCTTTATCTTCTCATCCATGATGTATTTTGAGAAAATGAAGGTGGTTTTTTTATTCCATTCTGTATAGAATAAAACCCTCTCTTGGTTTCTTGAAATACTTCTCCTGTTGTCCAAAAATTGTCCTTGACAAACATGTGTAAAACATGAAAACTCTGTTTTCTGAAAATAGGACTTCAAAGAAAGCCTTGTATCTCCTACTGAATAAGGAATTTAAAGAAAATGAGAGAGTTTTTTACATTTAGGGATGGAAGAAAGAAAAACCGTTTTCCATTTTCAAAAATTCATTTTCCGTTTCCTGAAAACCGCTTTTGAAATGTACTACTAAAGTTGGAAAACAGGGTTTTGCTCTTCATGGTGAAAGGCTGCTTCAACAGTTTCGTAGCGCACTACGAAACTGCTGTGCAAGAAAATTTCTTGAAAATTTATTCAAAATTAATGCCTTGGATATGTTTAAACTTCATAACAATTGATATTTATCAAAAGAAACTATAGTAACATGACCTCAAGAATATGATCGTCACCCAAAATTGTCTTCTCTAGCTCATGGATAGATCATTTTCATATGTGTCATGTCCACCAATAATTTTCAAACCTTTAATGCTTCCACTGACAGCTGAAAATCCATGTATTCTACCTTCATGATGTCTCTAAGCTTTTTGTAAAATCCGCGATCATGTCCCTTATCCGTCCTGAAAACTAGGAACATGTTTCTTGCAATATAGTTGTAACTTTCATTTATGTTTCTTCACAACCTCTGCTGGCCAAATTGTGCTCAAAACATGTCAAAAAGTATTATTAAGCTCTTTTGACCTCGTCCTTCCAGCTGTGTCCAAACCAAACCTTTGAATAAATTCCCAAAACTGTTAACATTAATGCGCTATGAAACTGTCTGTTGTTTTCGTAGCGCAGAACTTCACCATTGAAAACCTTACTTGAAATCTTCATTTTCCTTTGTTTTTCTATTGGATCTTCACTTATGGTAATTATACATTCTTTAACAGCATCAAGGTTTAAAAAAAACACCCTTTCACCCTTTGAAAACTTGCAAGATTGATCAAACTGCATCCTACAGCAGTTTCGTAGCGTGCTACGAAACTATTGTGCATCACCTTTAGCAGTTTCGTAGCGCGCTATGAAACTGCTGAGTCTTCACTTTTCACAGCTTCTTTCCAAAATTTTAGTTTTCAACCCTTTAATACTATATTTCCAGGTGTATATCAGTTTTCATAACCCATAAATATCAACTTTAAACAACTCCAAAAATGAGATATTACCACATAACCTCAAAATTTTTTTAAAGGATGACACTTATTGTTTGCACTTATTTTAGTTGTGGCTTGTGTCTTCAGCAAATTAGCAAATTAGAAATCAGAGCTTCCTGTTGAATGAAATGGCTCACTTGGTAAATGATTTCAGCCTCGCTTGATGACAATTCTGCCTTTGTTTGAAAACTTTACAACAAACTCAGGTCTTTCACCACTAATTTCTTCTTCAAAACATAAGCATGCATGCACTATTGTCTTGCATGAGAAAAATGAAGTCAAAAACGACCAACTGTTTTCAAATTCGAAAGGACCAATGACAACTAACCCCTAATCAATGACAAATTACCCCTAATAATTATAATGAATGGTTGCATGCATGAAGGAGAACTCGTGGATGACACCTAATGATGAGAAATTTAACTGTATTTGACAGATGTGACAACTCAAACACAAAACTGAGAATCCTCGATTTCGTAGTGCATGATTTGCAAATTTGGGTTTTTGTGCTACGAAATCACTAGTGTTTTTGTAGCGCAAAATCAGCTTTTTACACTGAGCGTGCTATGAAAACATGGTTTCGTGGCTTATTCATCAAATTTTCAAAAAAAAACTTTAAAAATGGGTTTCAAAACGTGACATAAGATCTTTGAAGAATGAAACAAGGTTAATGAACATTGTTTGGTGATGGAATGAGACTTTTAACCCATGATCTAGACCTTTAAAAATACAAAAATGACTCTAGAGACCCTTTAACACCATGACTAGAACAAGGGTGTTAAAATATGGCTTCTAAATAGAAAATGAGACTTTAAACCATAAAATGAGGTGGTCAAATTTTATTTGGAAATGAGAATGACACAATTGAGATGAGATAACTCAAAACCTATTATAAGACCATGACTAGAAACAAGGTAAACTTTCCAAAGTTTAGAAATTTTTTTAGGGTGATAACAATACAAAAGGAAGGTTTCTATGTATAGGACCTTCGCAGGAGAATTAGACCAATTTTGTGGTAGAAAAAAAAGGGGGGCTTGACAATGTGGTGGATTGGCCACATGCTGGGCTAGAAAATTCAATTTTGTCTCCTTTAGTGAGATTTTAAATAATGTAAATGCAAAATTTGAACAATTTTTAGTCTGGAAAAAGAAGAGTCATTTTTCTTGTGTAATTTTGACATCCCTCTATTAGAGAGAAGAGGAAGTGAGATTGTTTCCAAGGATGTGCATAAAAAAAGCATCAACTGAGAGGAGGGGAGCTTATTCTCCTGCCTCAAACTTGTACCTATGAAAGAAATAAAAGAAATGTGTAGCATATTCATTACATAGCTCTGTGTTATTTATTTGTTGTTATCTCTTTTTATAAATTTTAAATACATTTGATTTCAGTCTAGAGTTATTGTAACCGCAGGCCTGTAGTGTTATGTGCAGGTGGATGTTCAATTTCTGAGTTGTGGTTGTTATGCACACCTATTATTGTGACCCAAACTATTATTTTGTAGAGTCTTTGATTTGCAAGCGGTGAAATGGTTATGTTGATTGAGCATGCTCAATAATTTTTTGAGAGGATATTGGGTGCTGAAAAATCAGGAGTAGATCATTCTTTGTAGAGGAAAATGTGAAGAATATGAATAATTTGAGCGTTGGGAAAAGCCTTTTTTGTTCTGGTCATTGTCACAGCCTTGTTGGAAGGCTTATCATAACCATTGGTAAAGGAGACGAGGGAGGTACCTTCCTGAGTGTATAGGAGATTTTCAGAGGTGGAGAGCCAAGTCTGCAAACAGTGTAAGCCATTATTCCTTCCCAGAGATTAAAATAAAGTTTCTAAGGGTGCTACGAAGATATTTCGTAGCACGCCATGAAAATATTTCATAGCGCCTCCAGTAGTGTATTTTTGCATGGTGTAGAACCCAGATTTTCCTTTTGGCTGCCTCATTGCCATCAATAACCCTTTCCAAACCTTGGTTGGTTTTTTGGCTACTAGATGCATCATCAGTGACATTTATGGCATGCCCCCATTACCCTATTCTAAATTCTTCATGAGGCCTAGTTACTACTTGAGCATAAGGTCATTAGGTATTTTTAGGATTTTTTTCACATCCACAAAACCTCAAATAAAATGTTTTTTTTTATTGTTTCAAACATTAGAATTAAAGGGAAAATTAACCATATATTTTTTTCTTTGTCTTATGTATGTGAATCACTTGCTTTTCCTACAGAAAATCTATGTGTCCAGGTGTACTTAGAAATGAAACAACCTCAGGTGTTGTTGATTTCTCTCCTTTCCTTCCAACAAATTTATTTCTCTGAATATAATGCTTGTCAATAGTTACATGTTTCATATGTATTATATCATCTTTAATTTCCTCCTACATACAATTCATATCATCATGAAAATTCTTTTACCTTCCATACATGCTTAATTATTTTACCTTTCAACATATTCTAAATCACGCTTTTTGTTGACATAGGGACTGATACTTTTACTGACCTGCTCCCTTTTTCAACCCATATTTCCTTGAGCTTGAAACCATTTTCTTCTCATGTTTTAACTTAGAACCATTGGTCCATGTCAATGTCTGCTACCTATTTTTCAAATGTCAACTTGTTTTTCATTTAACTTTTCCCTAGGATTTGTGACTAGAACCCTAGGGTTTCCAAATTGATTTGTATTGATTGAGGAGGAATTCTTTTATATTTCATGATATTCTGAATTAGCCTTTTTGTTGACACATGGATCGATAATTTTATTGGTGCACTCTTATTCAACCCATATTTCCTTGAGCTTGACACTATTTTATTTTTATGTTTCAACTTAGAACCCTTGGTCCATGTCAAATTCTGTCACCTACCTACCAAGTCTCAACGTCTTTTTCATTTAAATTTTCCCTAGGCTTTGTGACAGAACCCTAGGGTTTCCAAATTGATTTTTTTTAATTGAGGAGGAATGCTTTTACCTTTCATCATATTCTGAATCACCCATTTTTTGACATAGAGACCGATACATTTACTTGTTTGCTCTTCTTTGACCCATATTTCATTGATATCAAAATACTTTCCTTTTCATGTTTCAACTTATAACCCTTAGTCCATGTCAACTTATGCTACCTAGTTTCCAAATGTCAACTTTTTTTCCATTTAACTGTTCTCTAGGGGTTGTGTCTAGAACCCTAGGGTTTCCAAATTTATTTTTGTTGATTGAGGAGGAATGTTTTTACCTTTCATCATATTATGAATCCCCTTTTTGTTGACACGGGGAGAAACACCTTTACTAGTGCACTCTTCTTCAGCTGACCTTTCCCTGAGCTTGAAACCCTTTTATTTTAATGTTTCAAATTAGAAACCTTGCTCTATGTCAACTTCTACTACCTAGCTGTGAATTCTCAAATTGTTTTTCATTTAAATTTTCCCTAGGGTTTGTAACTAGAAACCTAGGGTTTGCAAGATGATTTTTGTTGAGTGAAGAGGAATTATTTTACCTTTCATAATATTTTGAATCACCCTTTTTTTTTATGCAAGGATAGATACTTTTATTGGTGCACTCTTCTTCGACCCATATTTCCCTAAGATCAAAACCCTTTTCTTTTAATGTTTCAAATTAGAACTTTTGGTCCATGTTAACTTCTGCTACCTAGCTACCTACTATCAAATCATATCTAGAAGTTACACATATGTTGATTTCTTAAATAAACATGTGTATCTAGGGAAAATTTTGAGGATATAAGATTATCTTGAAGTTTAAAAAAATGGTGAATCTCACTAGTCCCTAATATGTAGAATATAAAATTTTTATTGACGTATTTATAAAATTATTCAAAATTATAATGATTTTATATATAATATCTATATAATGTTGGAAATTTTTAACATAAATAATTTTATATTGTAGAATTTGGGTGAATTGTTTTTATAAAAAATGGAAATTGGCGAATAATTTTTTTGGCAAAAACATGGAAAATTAGCCCACCTGCGAATATTAGCCCCTAAAATTTTCCATGATGTAGATCTACTATTGGCTTGTCTGATGATGATTATTCACTTGAATTGCAAGTGTATTTTTTATTCCACTATGCAGGGATCGAAATTGAGCATCCACATGAGGGAGAAGATGTGTACCATCAAGCTCATCAACCAGATGATGATCAAGATGTGCCCTATGGACATGATAAAACACTAGAGGAACATGTTCCCTATCAAGATGATCAATCATAAATAGGGGAACAATATGTGCCACATCAAGCTAATTAACCACTGGAGGAAGAATATTTTCCATATCAATTTGATCAACCACTTGAAGAACGATTATTTTCCTCTCAAGTTTATAGGATAGCAAGGAGTTGCAGTTGTTTGAAAAGGGGTGGACCATTTCAATAAAAAATGGATGCAATAATGATAGAGGACCTTGGGGATCCTATCCATTCTCTCACTGTTAGAGACCATGTCAATCACATCATACAAAAATATTTTTAGAAACATTCAGTTGTTGCACAAGCTTAGATACTACATGGGTTGATCAAGAATAAGAAACTAAAAAATGCCAAAATGATTTTGTGTGTCCAAGATGCTAAAAGAAATAAGACACATATGAATTTCATTGAAAATATATCAAAGGAATTTACTATGTTTGGAAAATCAAGAAAACCCAATGTTCGAACTATGCACAGGGAAATTACAACTTCTATTGTTACACCAAGTACATCAAGACAACAAAAGTTGGCAATAATGTAAAAATTTCTCCATGTCTCAAGAAAATCATTTCATAAGCATACCAAATTTAGGGTTCGAGTAAGTGAAAATGATGAATATTCTTGTTGGGATATTATCACCAAGTAACCCTACCAAGACAAACTTGCAACATGAATCATATATTTGAGGTAGATATTTGGGAAAGCCATTCTCATGCTATTCTATTTAGAAAGCATGGCATATGACATCGCATAGATAGAGGGGAGTATGTGGAACATTCTAAGCACAATGTAGAAATGAAAAAAGTTGCATTGTTCGGGGAATTTCAAGAAAGTAATCACCATGTGAAGATATCCATAAGGTTGTTTTATAAATTGAAACCATGGTTTATTATGACTAATACAATATGTGACATGTCTTGTGCTGATATCATGTTGAATTTCTTCTTCATTATGACACTTTCTGGGAATTTTACAAGAACAACTATCATGGTGACCATCCTCATCCTACAATGTGTGATTTTATTTCATCAATATTGTGAAAAATGGAGCCAAAATAGTTATTTTACAAGAAAATATGTATGGGTGGGATATGATGCATTGAATGTGGTGACTTGACATTGTTCCATAGGAACTTTTTTATTGATCCAAACCATTCTAGGATTTCATATGTCACCTTCAATGGAAGAATTATGAGTATGTCGTGGGAAAACGAAAATATTCCTTAACTCTGGCACCTAAGAGGATCAACTATGTTGAGGATGAGATTTATATTTCACAATTCACGGCAGTGTTTCCAAGATATATATATATATATATATGTATATATATATATATATACATATATATATATATATATATATATACATATATATATATATATATATCAAACACTCACATAGGTCCAGGTGGAAAGAATATGAATTTAAGCATTCTCACAAAGTATTTTACCCACGCATAATATTATCAGTGGCGGAATTTGCTGAGAATTACACATTTTATCCTTAGACATAGATTGAAAGTGAGTATTATCACTCAGACCAAGGCTCCATATTCGTACATGTTTTGTATAGACATGCACAATTGAATCTTGATGGTAGGGATAACACAGGTGAGTCACGTGATGTGATTAAGGAGTATCACTTTTACATCAATGATGATCATGAGCATGACCCATTTTTCGTGCAACATTGATTTAACCTGATTTATGAATCATTCAAAATAATGAAATATCATTTAGGAAGCATTAGATATGGCCAGATGGTTGTGCAGGGAAATTCAATTCAGCGCACACTTTTATAGGTTGAGACGACTGCACAAGAAGACAAAAATTTAGCATACTTGGAGAAACTTTGAAATATGAATTGGAAAGGGTAAGCATGATGGTGCAGGTGCTTGTGTGAAGCGAGCACTTAGGAGGTACCAAATGAGTCATGATACATATCTATTGAAGTCATCACTAGAGGTGGTCAACTAGTGCATATCCCATTTAGGACATAAATGTTATGAATCTATTAGGCTTGTGAGTAGGTTCTTATGGAAATTTGAACTTGGTGATGTGAATAAATCCATTCCTTGGTATTTTAATATTATATAAGGAACAAGAAAATTATACTTAGTGCAGAGCAAAGATATGGGGGAAATATTTTCCATCGAGATAAGAAAACTCACATGTTTTTGTGAGTTCTACATTGGTGTTGTTGGATGTAGAATTTATCACTGTGAAAAACACGAAAATGTTAAAGGATGGAAATACGTCCCTCTTAATCCAAAAGGACCTCATTCAATTCTAACGTGAAAAGAGATGCACAATGAAGAGGCCATAAATTCACCTGACCATGATTGAGGATCTAATATTGTAAGGGAATGTATGTGGCCAATCTATCATTATCAGTTTCATCTATAAATTGAAATATTGAACATATTTAACTAATACATATTTTTTTATTTTAGTTGTAGGTGATGTTTTTGTTGTCACTTCCCCCACATGAAATGAAGAGAACGTGGCGTACTATTTGATGTGATGCACACAAGTGAAAATTAGGTTGGTGAGACCATATGAAGATGAAAAACTCACATACCAAATTGGTGACATGGTTGTGATGGGTAATTTTTTTGAAAAGGTTAAATAAATAGATTGATCACATAATTTATAGATATTTTATGACTGAATATAAATCTTGTCAATATAGTCATCTAGTCATAGCAACTCATATAGATCTCATACAAATAAAAACAAAGAATGGTGAACCAAGGAGATGGAAGATGACAGAATTATACCATGAACATTGTTAGGTCCCTGTAATTTGTCAGATTAGCAAGACCAAATAGGCAAGGGTAACATCAAACCAAATTTTGAGTCCTAGGACCTACCTTTCTTGGACTCAGAGAGGGCTCTCTCTATATTTTATAAAGGATATGACTTGATTGATTTAGGATGTTGATTTTAGGCTAGTTATAATGATAGGGTTTATTTTTTTTCCTTTTTTTGGTTGGGTTTCTTGTTAAGTAGAACAAATAAAGTAAGAGAAATTCAAATGATTGGGCTATGGGGTCTGTGAAAGGTTTGAAGAGTACAACAATAAATCAAGGGTGTTTCATGGGGCAAGATAACAGGCCAAATGGATCCTTTAGATAAAATGAGTATATGATGATAGTAAGTTATGAATTTAGTAAAACTAAAGGGAAATTAAGAATCCTTTAACTACACACCAAACAAGGAAAGCCTTCAAGACAATAGCTCAGTAAAACTGAAGAGTAGTTAAGAATTCTTTAGCTAGACTTCACTAGACAGACCTCAAAACAATAATCTAGTAATCCTAGAGAGCAATTAAGAATTCTCTAATTATTACTTTAAGAGGAAAACATAGAGATAATAATGATAGACAGAGTTGAGGTGCCAAAACAATATATCTCAATCTAAAATTTATGTTATATTATCAGAGAAGTAATGAACATCATGTAAAAAAAAGGAAAACATTGACAAGAGTGGAATAACATTACCATCTAATAGAGTTCATGAATCCTATGAATGTGTTGGTTCCATTAATATTCAATCCAAGACATTTACAAGGCTCCAAAGCCAAACTTCTTTATAACTCAGAGTCTAAATAGCATTTAGATCAGTAAACAACTTACCAACCAACAAAATTATGAAACATTACATGTAATATTTATCTTCCAAGTGAGGAGGTAAACCCTAGCTATGGTTTTAGAAGTCATTTATTACATCGTTAAGTCACTTTGACCTTTGAGACCATGCAAGGCCCAAGGAAAAATATCTAAAAGAAATTTATGGCAAAAATAACTTCTAACATAACTATTTGAGAGAATTTTGGAGAAAATTTGACTTTAAGGCTTCAAAAGATCTTTTGAAATAACTCCAAGCAAGGGTGCAACTCCAAGGTACAGGGGCGCAACACCAAGCCAAGCGCGCAGCGCCAAGACTGGAAAAATTGTATGTATTGCAGCTGAGTTTTGGAGGCCTTTCCGGTGTCTAAATGAACTCCATGATAGCTCATTGGAAAGCCTGTCCTGTCTAGTTTCCACATTTGCCTTCAATTTCTAGATTGGTTCAAATTTTCCAAGTCAAAAACCACGTTTCAAAATACTTCTAAGGGCGCAGCACCAGTGTTGAAAAGAGGGCAAAAAGGTAATTTTTAGGATGATTTCCTTGGTGTCAGGAACATGAAAATGAAAACCATTTTTCAATTTAGTGCCCCAAAAAAGAGCGCAGCGCCAGTGGCGCTGCGCATTTTGCCCTTTTTTCTGCTAGCCAAACTGTCAAAAACTCAAAATTTTCAAAAATGTGCCAAAATTGGATTTTGCTTTGTTGATCATGGTTGGGAGGCTTGGAGGGATACATCAGCAAGGAAGTCAAGCTTTTCCTTCTCTTTTACTTCATTTAATTCTTGAATCTTTGCAAGGGCTCGTTTGAGCTTGGCCCTTGAAATCCTATTCCGCACGGCATAATGTTTTTCCATCTTTCTCTGCATGTTGGTGTCTCTCTTGGCCGTCTCTAATTGACCCTCTAGGTGCAAATTGGCTCTCTCTATCCAATATTCTCTATCATAGCTTATTTCCATGGCAAGCAGGTCACTTGGAGTGAGCTTCTCTATCAATTCTGTCTCTTTCTCTCTTTCCTGGGCTAAAGCCTTCTTCAACCCAATTGTCCTTGGCCTCTTCCTAGGAAGTTGTTAATCCTCATCTTCACTGTCATAAAAAGTGCCCAAGGTCTCATATATCATAGCCTTGGCCTCTCCGACCTGCTTCCAAGCTCTGATTACCTTGACCTCACTGATGGCCTTATTTGTTTCCAACTGCTAGTTCTCTAGCTCAAGATAGTTGATCACATTCTTTGCTCTACCCAGATTATCTTGTAGCTCAATAATATTGGAATCCTTTATTTTTAGTAGCATATTTATAATCCTTTCCTCATCTTCATCCTCAACGTCAATCAGTTGAAACTCTTGTTCAGTTTCACGGTTGTTCTCCTCCTCAACAGTGATAGGTTCTATGACCTTTTCCTCAGCACTTGTCAAGTTGTTTTGTTGATGTAGAAGGCAGGGCCCCTTGCATCTCAAGTGCAACAAACACATGCCTGTAGCCCCTCTGGTAGGTCAAAGGAAAAGGCTCAATGTCAATCATCTCATTGTCATCTGTCTCACTTTCTCTTTGACTGTTGGATGCTCTGGTATCAAGAGATGATGGTGAAGGATTGTGAAAAGGTGATGAAGGAGGATCATCACGAGTTGAAAGAATGTGAGTGGATGGTAATGTGGAACGGTCATCATGGGGTGAAGGAATGTGAGTGGATGGTGATGCATGAGTAGTGGGATGTGATGCAGAAGTAGGAATGGGAGGATGAGAAGATGAAGGAATATCTTGCTGATGATGGCCATGTAAAGTAGTGAAAATCTCATGGGAAATGAAGGTCTCCCATGGAATTTCTTTCTGCTAGAGATGGTGCATAACAGCCATCTTGATGAGTGAATGATGGAATAGGCTCTACATTTTTTGAGGACAATATCTCTTTTGCACTATGTAGGCAAGTTTATCAATGCTACGGAAATGATAATATGGTATGTGTAGCATCCTCAATCTAGTAAAATGCATAAGATGTTGGATGTGTTATGAGTAGAGGCAGGAAAAACTTCCCTCACATGTGAAATACTTCATTATTATCCTCATAATAGGTGCATATCTATCAAGAAGATGAGAAAATGGGAAGATGGACTTGTGGTGATCTTTATACCTAGGTTTAAGGTATGGTTTAAAGTAACTCATGTCTAGGTTTTCTTGCTTGAACCACTTTTCTCCCACACTTGGTATCCCTATAGCATTTGCAATGGAATATGTAGACAACTCAAAGGTAACCCTAGCAAGATTAACTTGTTTTTCATGTAAATTGATAATGAATAGTCTTGTTAGCTCAGGGTGGTTTTGTACTCGCCACACCTTCTCACAAAATTCAAAGTAGCCTACATGTTTGAAGCAAGAAACAATAAGAGGATATGCCATGAGTTCCCTTGTATTGACGGGTTCAAATCTATTTATATTCCCTCCCTTGTGATCATGCCTCCTTGGCATTTGGGCCTCACCACCACTGCCACTGTCTCCTTCCTCTGACGTTTTGAAAAGTCTGTTTTGGAAACCTTAGGGCTGATGTGAAATCAGATGAAGGAAAGGTAATGAAAAGGCAGCTTTGCAAGTGAAGGTAATTAGTGTATGAAGGGAATGGATGTTGTGACAAGCTTAGATGAATGAAAAACCTCAAACAGTGTAATTACCCCTGTCTATCAACGATTTTATTCGAGGAAGATGAAGTAGGGATGAAACAGTGATTTCAACCTTAAGACTTAGGGTTTCTTCTTAGGGTTTCACTTCCATTCAATTAAATGATGAATAAAATAGCTTGAAGATGGGTTATGGCATGTACTTACCTCTTATCATTGTCTTAGAAGACTTGAACAAATATTTGGAAGAAATTTGATTTTATTTGGGTGATTAAAAGAGGGAGAAACCCTCTCTGTCCAAGCATGCATTGCTAGTGCTAAGGGCGCAGTGCTAGTCCTAAGCATGCAGTGCCAATCCTAAGTGCGCAGTGCTAGTTCTGAGCATGCAGCGCCAAGGGAATTCAATATAGGACCTTGTTCGGGAAAGAGCGCGGCGCTCTGTCCAGTGCACAATGCCACCTCCTAGGCGCGCAGTGCCTTCAAAATTTGTGTGGAGGAGAAAAGCCAAGGGCGCAACACCCACTCCCAGGCGTGCAGTGCCAAGATAAACATGCAGCACTAGGAAAATTTGCCCAATTTTGTTCATAAAACCCCAAAATTCTTCCTTGCTGAGTGGTCTTGATGTTTTGAAAGGAAACAATGACTCTCTTGAAGTGAAAAATGAGCTTTTATAGATAAGAGGAATTTGCTTTAATTATGAAAACCCACTTTCTAATGTTTGAAACCATTTTCCCTTTTTCACTGATATTCTTTTACACTTTTTCCTTGTAGGTTGATGAAGTCATGAAGTTTAATTTTCTTTTGGTCATTGAGGCATGACAAGTTCATTTTGACACCTTTCAGATTTAGTCACAAAGTAGCATCTTCAAAATATTCTGTAGTAACTTAACTCTTCCACCTTCTCTAGCCACTTTCTTCAAAACCCTCGGTGTCTACAACTCTTTTATAGCAATCATCAGTGTTATCTTCTAAGTTCTCTATAGCCCTTTCAAGTTCATTCATTTCTGTCCAGTTCACCTCACCCTTTTCCATATTTCATCAATCCTTTTTGATAGACTTTCTTCATGTTTGGCATTGTGTGCTTCGTCCATGTCATTTTCCTGCAAGTGATCACTACTTTGGCATTCAAATGGATTATCCAGTTCATAACCCTAGTCATCTACAAGACCAATTGTTTCCTCTTCCCCTTGCTATATTTTTTTTTTCATTCAGGAGTGAATAGTCTACCTCATCAGTACCTTTTTCTGATAAATCTTTCAACACTCCTGCAGAAGTGTCAAAAGTTTTCATTTTCTTACTTGCAGACTCTGAAATGAGAAGATAATCCTATTTGAAGACTTTTAGGTCCTTCTTGAATAACCATGTCTTGAAATTCTATTACATCTGAACCAGATTCTAGTAAAGGAAAAGCAGTGCCTGAAACATCCAAGGATGACCTTAAACAATGTAAAACCCTAATGACTTAGTGAGAGGGTTCTTTGACCTGATTTTTACTGAAATTTGACCTGGAGATTTTCAAGTGAAAACAGAGTATTACTATAGGTTATTATGCCCAAAGGGACATGGGAATGAGCGGGCAACACCAAACACTAGAGGGAGGATGGAGTCTATTGACAAGGGGAAAATGGGGCAGTGAGGTTATAGGCAGGGAAGGAAGATGGAAATGAGAGGTATAAGCCCATAAGGATTTTTTTAGGAGCAATAGGGTGACTTTGAGATGGAAAAATTGATAAATAGTGAAAATAGGTTTATAAGGATAATGAAGGCAGTGAGATTTTTGTAACTCGAGCTATTCAAGGAATATTGTTTTCAGAAAGCTACAAACATCCTATAGTCATCTAAAGATAGTGAAAAATAATGATGACTAATAGTGGCTCCACTTGGGGAGGGAAGATCCTTTCAGGAGGTGTCAAGAACCTCAGATCTCAGATATCTGATTTTGCAAATGAGATGCCTTACATGCTCACTGATTCTCTGCATTTTGCAATGCTGATCTTGCTTCTTCTCCTTGAAGCCATGATCTTAAAATTTGAAAAAACATGATTGCTTCAATATCAGCTCTACCTACTCATTATAATTTTCCTAACATTTTTTCTTCAATTTGGGTGCATTTGGATTCATAAACCCTGAAAATCATCTTTTCTTTTGAAATCACAAACTATCTACTTCTACCCTTATATCTTCCAAAAGCTCAAATTACACTGATGATATCTTTTTATTCCTTACCTAATCTACTTATCTGTCAAGGTTAAACAATTTGACAGATTTTAATTCTCTAATTTACTAACATAAAATTTAAAACATGAACAAATCAAGGTTAAGTAGTTTAGTTTGTCATGAGCTGTGGCATTTTAAAAAGCTGCACACATATTTTATTTTTTGCACAAGTAAAATTAGAAACTTGAGGGCTATAATTCAAAACTTGTCACTCATCCCTCTCCTTTCTCCTTGGTTGAGATTTGAGCTTTGGGAACTAGTATCTTTTCCTAACCTAGTCTACTGATTAGCCAAGTTTAAACTATTTGGAAAATCTCCATTTTCTATCTTATCAGTAGAAATTTGAAAACATGTTCAATCATTGCTAGGTTGTATGACTGAACAATACTTTCTTTTCTTCAAAAGTAGTGGCATTTGGACTTGCACACTTTCAGACATTTTTTTTTTTGGTATGGGGCTTTACCTCTTCTTTTTATCTGCACTTTTTTTCTTCTTTTTTTTGTTTTTGTGTTTTCATTTTTCTGATATTTTATTCAAGGAATGTTATGTACAATGAACAGGGCTTTAAACTAATGACTTCAACAAAAACAATTCTTGAGCATCCTACCATTGACAGGACCTCCATATAACTCTGTTCCATCTATTTCTTGTAGAAAGAATGCATTACTAACTCTTGCTGAATGGATGATCTATGGACCCTTCCACAGATTTTCAAATTTTCCATGCTTGCCTTTGTCCTCTCTTCTTGAATCTTACTTCAACACTTTGTCTCCAATCTAGAAATAATTTTCTTTGGTCCTCTTATCAAAAAATTTCCTGATGCTTTCTTTTGCTTCTTGTGTTCTATTGCATACTTCTTCCCTTGATTGCTGCAAATGAATGGTTTGGTTTAGCCTCCTTTGCATATCATTCTCCTCTTATTGTACCTCTTGGAGGAGATTCATCACTGGGACTCCAAATGATGTTGGAAAAACTGCATCCATTCCATACACTAGCTAATAAGGAGACATATTAATTGATTTCTTGTTTGTTAATTTGTTTGCCCATAGTGCATGCACTAATTCACTATGCCATGACTTTTTGTTCCCTTCCAACAACTTCTTGATGATGTTTACTAAACTTTTGTTAGAGGACTCAACCAAACCATTACCTTGGGGGTAATAAGTTGTAGAATGCCCTAATGTAATGTGATACTTGTGGAAAAATTTCACCATTCTCTTGGACTTAAATGCAACAGCATTATCAGTGATAATTTTTCTTAGACAGCCAAATCTGGACAAGATGTGATTTTGAAGGAATTTGATGATCACTGAGTCAGTAGCAGTCCTTTAAGGGATGGCTTCTATCCATTTGGTGAAATAGTTAGTTGTAGTGAGGATCCATTTATGTTGGGCATAGGAGGTAGGGTGGATTTCTCCAATGAAATCTAAACCCCATTGTTGAAAAGAAGTTTCAACAATGATAGGGTGAAAAGGAAAAGGTAGTAGTTTTCTCTTTCCCTCAAAGATTTTTCATTTATGGCAAGTCATTAATATCTTTTGGATATCAAGGAAAAGAGTGGGCCAATAGAAACCAACTCTAAGGATTTTGTTGGCAGTGGTTTTCCAATAGAGATGACCTCCACACTCTCCTTCATGAAACTCATGCATGATTCTATTGCCATCATCTTCAGTAAACATTTAAGCAAGATACTAACAAAATTTTTCCAATATAAAACTTTTTCTAGAATGAAAAAATTTACATTTTTTTGTTTCAAAAATTTGGCCTTTGTTTTTGACAAACCAGGAGGAGCATTTAGATTAAAAGGAACATGTAATATATCAGCATACCAGAGTGAGTTCAGAAATACTTCTTCAATAGGTGGAGTCACCAGTTCTTCTTGTTCATCCAAGGAATGTATCATTTTTATGTCCAATGCTTGAAAGTTTGCTTCAACCATCAGTTTGGCCAGTCCTTTCCGATTGATTAGCTTGGTGGGCTTGATTTCTAGATCATACTCTAATATGATAGCAATCCACTTACCTCTTTTACCATCAAGGTATTGAGTTAGTATGCCTTTAACAACTGCATGAGGAACAAAAGAAATGACATGTGAATGCAAGATGTAAACTTTGAAATCTTTTAAGGCTTTGATTAAGGCAAAATCTTGTTTTTCCATTATGTTATATTTCAGAGGTGCATCTCTTAGTGCCTTGCTAAAGAAATCTATGGGTTTTTCTTGTCACATTATGTTCTTTTGCAGCAATACTGCAGAAATTTTGTGTTCTGATGGAAATGAGAAAATGAAAAATTCCTTGGTAAAGTCAAGGTTGATTAGAACTGGTGTTTGGGTAAGTTCTTGTTTTACCAGTTCAAATGATTTCTTTGCTTCTATGGTATATTTGACTCCTATTTCTATTTTCATCATGGTTATAATGTTTCTTAGGAGTTTTGCAAGGTTTGGTATGAACCTTCTTAAGAAGTTGATCTTTCCAATGAAAGATTGCAGCTCTTTGATGTTTCTAGGGTGACTAATCTGCAATATTCCCTCAATCCTCTTTAGGTCTATCTCAATCCCTTCCTTAGATATGATGTGGCCTAAAATTTTTCCTTCTTGAAGACCAAACATAGTTTTATGGGGATTCAAAGATAAACCATACTTTATACAATTTTCAAAGAATTTACTTAAGTGAGCTAGGTGTTCTTCATCAGTTTTTGAGTAAACAATTATGTCATAAAGATATATCACTATGAAGTAACCTATTTATTCAGAAAAATAAACGTCCATGTCTCTTTGAAAAGTCGCCCCAACATTCGTTAAACCAAAAGAAATTTTGACATACATGAAGGTGCCTTAAGGTGTAGTGAAGGCGATTTTGTGTTGATCACTTGGAAATACTAGCACTTGATTATACCCTGAAAAACCATCAAGCAAAGATATTCTTTTGGAGCCTACCACCCTTTGCAGTATATGATCCATCTTAGGTAAAGGGTAGTTGTCTTTCAGAGAGGCCTTGTTTAAATTTCTGAAATCTATACATAACCTAATTTCCCCTATTTTCTTCCTCACTGATACAAGGTTTGAGATCCATTATGAGTAATTGAGTGGGACTATTATTCCAGCATCATACATCTTTTTAATTTCTTTCTCCACTAGAGGCATTAGGACAGGGTTTATCCTACGCAACTTCTGCTTGCATGGTTTTTGGTTTTCCTTGAGAGGAATCTTATTCTGAATTATGTTTGTACCATAGGACTTCAAGTCCTCATAGCCCCATGCAAACATCCTTGAATTATTTGAATAGATCAATGTATTTTTGTTTTATAAGAGATGGCAATGTTTTGGACAGTTTTATCATTTTAGGTTCTTCTTTATTGCCTATGTTGCATTCTTCTACACCTGTTTCTGTGGATTCCATTTAGGCTTCCTAGCAAAATCATTGAAATCAGAAAAATATTCTAAGGGGAAAAGTCCTCTTCGCAATAAGTTATCTTTGCATTGTAATACCTCAAGGTCCATTTTTTCGAAATATTCACACAATTCTTTCTCATGAGGGTGTTCTAGCAGATTTATATTAGCAAGATAAGGTGGCTCTATTTTGTGGGTTTACTCCTTAGCAGAGTAGTCCTATTTATGATTTGAGTTTGATTTTGGCATTTCAAACTTAGTTTTTGGATGCAAGAATTCTTCAATCTATTTGTCACTTTCAAACACTTTCCAATAGTCTATGTTATCAGGGATTGCTGGTTTTTATTTTACCTTTACTATGTATTTTTCATTGACATGAGGCAGTTTACAAGTGATGGAAACAAAGGCTAGTTCATTTGCAAGGTTGTTTTGAGTTCTTAGGATAGAGTTAAGTTGATATTTTTCAAATGTTTTCAGGAAGTTTAAGGTAGCATTTCTATATTTTCTTAGCCTAGGATTTTTGGCTGAATATTCTCCTTTGATTTGCCTAATAATTAACTCGAAATATCCTTGAATTGAAATTCTCTTAGCTCCTATAATTTTGAGCATTTGTAACCCTAAGAGAAGAGATTCATACTCTGCAACATTGTTTGTAAATGGAAAATCTAGTTTGTAAGGGTGAACTTCATTAGTGTTGTGTATCCAAACACCTGCTCCTGAACTAGCTTTTCCACAAGAGCCATCAAAGCTCATGTTCCAAAGTGTTTCAAGTTCAGATTCACTATTATGTTGTTGTTCATGGCTGCTAGGGTTTTGGTTGTTATATTCTTCATTTTGTGTTTGGTTTGACTATTCTGACAAGTATTTCTCTTCCTATTTTTTATGTACTTTTTCATTAATGTCATCTTCATTGTACAAAATAAATGAGTCAAGGTCTGAATGGATAGAATAGAGGGGTATTTTTTGGATTATCTTGGTTGCTTACCATGTATTTCATGTGAGATTCCCTGTACAGTCTTCTTGTTTGGTTAAAGACTAGGATGGTAGCATATGTCATGTCCATTTGAATGGTTCCTTGGAGTTTGGCTCCCCATGATCTAGATAAGAGAATTCCATATTTTGGGGGAATTTCAACCACTACAATGTCCATGACTAGGCTCTTGGCTGGTATTTGTGTCAGATTGACACATAGATTTTTTATAAGGCCCAGACATTTAACTGTACTTGAATCAAACGAGTACAAGTATTTGTAGGTTCTGGTTATTTCAAGGCCTAATCTCTCCATCACTACCTTTGGCATGAGGTTATGCAAAGCACCAGAATATAGCATGGCATTGTATAGGATTTTGTAATGAATGTTCAAACTGACATAGAATGGAGGCACAACTCCTTCTTGAAATTTTCCCTCTACCTATGGTCCAAACAACAATTCTGGCTTGTCATCAATCAAATTTAGAGTATTGGTGTCATTTCCTATGTTAAAAGCTTTCAAAACTTGAGATCTATATACATCTTGAGTCACTAATTCAGTAAGGAGTATGGCTATTTTTATCTTGGTAATTTCACTGTCAATATTGAATGTTGTTTGTGTTCTTGGTAGATTTAAATCAGTTTTGTTAGACATTGTCTTGTCAGCAAGTTTAGCTTGTTGATTTTGATTTGGAATATTAGTTAAAACAATTTTTTGAGGGCCACTAGCTGATGTTCTACGAATAATTTGGTCACCATTATGTTGGCTCACTTTGTTTTTGCGTTGATCGAAATTCTTAGCCATGGTGTTTTTGTTTTTTGTTGTCTTCCTAGGACGGGGTCTTCCTAGTAGAAATTTCTGGGTTGTTCCTTTTGGAGGCATCTTGGGCTTTCTTACTTCTGAGGTCATACTGTCGATGAATCTCCATGATAGAATTTTCAAACCCTAGTTTGTATTCTTTAGAATCCTCATATATTATTTCATTTTTGTTTGAGGAAAACATACCTTGTTCTTCTTCTGTGAGAAAAATGTCATCCTCATTATTGGAGTCTATTAGATTTACATGGCTTTCTTCTAGCTCTTCAGTCTCTCTCTCCTCTTCATCTACATAGTTTTCTTGGAAAGGAGGTTTGATTTGCTGGTCATTTTCTCTTTGTCTGATTTGAGGAGGATCTCTTCTGAAGTTTGGTTTTTGTTTCTATTTTGAGGGTTTGTTTGGTTTTCCATAGGAGGTGCTCTTTCATTCAAGTTGATTCTCTCTATCATCCTTTCCATTGTCCTAAATAAACTGTTAATTTTATCCTTAGATGTGGAGGCCATAGTTTCCTCTTTGTATGTAACCTTCTTCTTCGCTCTCATTCTAGCACTTTTAGCAATTAGGTTGGCTTCTACACTTATTGCTCCTTTTTGCATGTCTTCTAAGGTAAGGGGATCTCTTTATCTTAATTGATAAGCCATGTCTGGATCAAATCCATTTGGAAATTTCACTAAGGCTAGGCCTTGTGGGGATTTCATGTGGGGAGGGAGTGCATTGTATACACTATTTGAAGAGGATTTTTCTTGGTCTCCCACTTGTTTATGAATGTTTGATAAAGGGAAGGGAGATCATTAATGCTATTAGGGGTTAAGTTCTTGAACCATTTCTTTGCTTCTCCCCCTAAAATTTGGGAAAACATTCTCATCTGTATGGTCTCATATTCTATTTCTTGGTAATCAAAAGCATCATTCATCTTGTCTACATGTTGTTGGACATTTGTAGAATCAGTTCCATTAAAGTGAGGGATTCTAGATTGATAGTCATGTGGCATAGGCAATAAAGGTTGTGGTAGTACCAGGGGGGCATACCATGCTGCCATGATAGGAGGTAATGGAACCCAGGGAGGATTTATAAGAGGGGGGATTATGAGTGGAGGTGGAAGATGAAATGGAGTGGTTTGCACAGTGGATGTATGAGTGGGGGTAGTAGATATACTTGGACCAGCTAGTTGAGATTGAGCAGATTTGTATCTAAAGGAGTCGAAGTGTTGGAAATGCTAAAAATAAGGAGGAGTGGAAGGAGAGGCTTCTCTTCTAGGACTCTACTGTAACCTTATAGGCTCAAGGTCTGTCTGGTCTATCCAACTTTGAGACTTAGTCCTGAATAGGTTTCTTCTATGGTGTAAGTCAAATTGGGTACCTTGCAAGGATGTAAGGTTTTTAGGAAAAGAACTTTCTTTGTGAATTGGTTTGAAAATAGTTGAATCTTTAGTCATAGAAGTTTTTCTTAGGATTCTTTCTGGGTCATCAACTATATCAGGACGGTTTGGGTTCGAGTGAGATCTGGTGTTGATTCTTTATGAAGCCAGATTTTAGACCCACAACACAAAGAGACTGAAATTTTATAAGATTTTTGAAAACAGAGCCAATTTGTGAGAATATTGAATTCACATAGTATGTGACTGGGTTTCCTTCTATCAGGATTGATTAATGTGTTCCCAAAGGATTCCATGAGAAACAATGGTGTCACCAGGTCTACTGGAAACTAGTGGAGTCACCAGGTGGATGATGCTAACTGTTTTGAGGATTTTTTTGTTGTCCACCATCAACAATTGGATACCAATCTTGAAATATTTTAGGTTTTCTAAGTTCTTTATGTACCACTAAGATTTTCAATAAGTGGTCCCACTGTGATTGCCATTATGTTAGTTCCCTGTAATTTGTCAAATTGGCAAGACCAAATAGACAAGGGTAACATCAAACCAACTTTGGAGTCCTAGGACCTAGCCTTCCGAGACTCAGATAGGGTTCTCTCTATATTTGATAAAAGATATGACTTGATTTATTTATGATGTTGATTTTAGGCTAGTTATAATGATAGGTTTTATTTGTTTTGTTTTTTTTGGTTGGGTTGCTTGTTAAGTAGAATAGATAGAGTAAGAGAAATTCAAACCATTGGGCTATGGGGTCTGTGAAAGGTTTGAAGACTACACAAATAAATCAAGGGTGTTTCACAGGGAAGCTAACAAAGCCAAATGGATCATTTAGATAAAATGAGTATATGATGACAGTAAGTTATGAATTTAGTAAAACTAAAGGGAAATTAAGAATCCTTTAACTATGCTCCAAACAAGGAAAGCCTTCAGGGAAATAACTTAGTAAAACTGAAGAGCAGTTAAGAATTCTTCAGTTAGACTTCACTAGACATACCTCAAAACAACAATCCAATAATCCTAGAGAGAAATTAAGAATTCTCTAATTATTACTTTCAGAGGAAAACATAGAGATAATAATGACAGATAGAGTTGAGTTGCCAAAACAACATATCTCAATCTAAAATTTATGTTCTATTATCAGAGAAGTAATCAACATAATGTAAAACAAAGGAAAACATTGACAAGGGTGGAATAACATCACCATCTAACAGAGTTCATGAATCTTATGAATGTGTTGGTTCCATTGATATTCCGTCCAAGACATTTACAAGGCTCCAAAGCTAAAATTATTTACAACTCGGAGTCTAAATAACATTTAGCTCAACAAACAAGTTACCAACAAAAAAAATTATGAAGCATTACATGCAATATTTATCTTCCAAGTGAGGAGGTAAACCCTATCTAGGGTTTTAGAAGTCATTTATTACATAATTAATTCACTTTGACCTTTAAGACCATGCAAGGCCCAAGGCAAAATATCTAAAACAAATTTATGGAAAAAATAACTTCTAACATAACGATTTGAGCTGATTTTGGAGAAACTTTGGCTTTAAGGCTTCAAAATATCTTTTAAAATAAATCCTAGAAAGGGCACAAATCCAAGGTACAAGGGCGTAGTGCCAAGCCAAGTGCACAGTGCCAAGACTGGAAAAATTTCATGTTTTGCAATTGAGTTGTGGAGGCCTTCCTGATGTCCAAATGAACTCCATGATAGCTCATTGGAAAGCCTGTCTTGTCTAGTTTCCAGATCGGCCTTCATTTTCTAGATTGGTGCCCATTTTCCTAGTCAATGTTTTTTTTCCAAGACTATTAAGGGTGCAACGATAGTGCTGAAAGGAGGGAAGAAAGGTGATTTTTAGGTGCTTTTTGGCCCTTTTGAGGGACTAGTTTTGCTCCAAATGATCTGAAATTGTCTGAGGATGATTTCCTTGGCATGAGGAACATGAAAATTTAAACCATTTTTCAATTGAGTGCCCCAAAAAAAACCACAATGCCAGTGGCACTGCGCGTTTGGCCCTTTTTTCTGCTAGCCAAACTGTTAAGAACTCAAAATTTGCAAAAATGTGCCAAAATTGGATTTTTCTTTGCTGATCATGGTTGGGAGGATTGGAGGGATAAATCAGAAAGGATATCAAGATTTTCCTTATCTTTCAATTCATTTAGTGCTTGATTTTTTGCAAGGTATCGTTTGAGCTTGGTCCTTGCAATCCTGTTTCGCACGACATAATGTTTTGCCATCTTTCTCTACATTTCGATGTCTCTCTTGGCCTTCTCTAATTGACCCTCTAGGTGAAAATTGGCTCTCTATAGCCAAGATTCTCTATCATAGCTGATTTCCATGGCAATCTTCTCACTTGGAATGAGTTTCTCTGCCAATTCTGTCTATTTCTCTCTTTCCTGGGCTAAATCCTTCTTCAACCAAATTGTCCTTGGCCTCTTCCTAAGAATTTGTTCTTCCTCATCTTCACTATCATCAAAAGTGCCCAAGGTCACGTCTAGCATATTCTTGGCCTTTCCAGCCTCCTTCTGAGTTGTGGTTGCCCTGACCTCACTGATGGCCTACATTGTTTCCAACTGCTAGTTCTCTAGCTCAAGATAGTTGATCACATTATTTTCTCTACCAAGATTAGTTTGTAGCACACTAATATTGGCATCCTTGCTTTTGAGCAGCATATTTGTAATCCTCTCCTCATCTTCATCCTCAAGGTCAATCAGTTGAAACTATTGTTCAGTTTCATGCCTGTTTTCCTCCTCAATAGTGATAGGTTCTATAACCTTTTCCTTACCCTTGTCAAGTTGTTTTGTTGATGTAGAAGGCATGGCCCCTTGCATCTCAAGTGCATCAAGCACATGCTTGTAGCCCCTCGAGTATGTCAAAGGAAAAGGCTCTATGTCAACTTCATCCCACCGTCATCCGTCTCACCGCTTCCTTCACCGCTGGATGCTCTGGTATCAAGAGATGATGGTGAAGGATTATGAAAATGTTAGGTCCCTATATTACTAGTATAGTCCCTTATTGTTGTTAGTGTAACCCCCTTATTGTTATTATTGTACCCTTGTAACCCCCATATTGTTATTATTGTGCCCTTAAATTATTATTGTTAGGTTGGCTAGGATTACATTGTGGCCCCATGGACTCCTATATATAGAAAGGAGGTTTTGTAATTTGAATCATCCAAGAATTTTTCATTCATCTAATGTATTGAAGGTTGCCCCCTCGAAGTGGCTTATTTCTAAGGTGTTGATATCTCTTTTCTTCTCTTTTTGGAGCTGGTTTCACAACATTTGGTATCAGATATTTGAGATTCTAGGGTTTCGCTACTCCAAACAGGTCATCGTGGGATTTTCTCTATAACTTGTTTTCTACGAAGGTTCAAAATCTAAAATTTTTAGAGTTGGAAGCCAAAATTCTGAGGAACATCATCAAAAAATTTCAAAGCTTGGTTCACAATATTTTTGGAGATATTATCTGCGCAAGTTAGGTCATTTTGTAGGCTCCTGAATTTAACCTAAACAGGTCATCGTGGTATTTTCAGAATAAATTTTTGAATATGAAGGTTCAGAAGCTGAAATTTTTAGAGTGCGAAGCCGCAATACCGAGGAAAATCATCGCAAAATTTTAGATATTGGTTCGAAATATTTTTGGAGATCTGATCTGTGGAAGTTAAGGCTTGTTGAGGCTTCTGAATTTCATCTCAAAAAGGTGATCCTGGGAAAATCTTCATAGCTCTCTCTTTGAGAATTGGATTGGAATTATCTAAAAAGTGGTTGCAAGTACACAGACTTTAATTTTTGGTCTATCAATTTTGGAGCCAAAGGAGGAAACAGTGACACGTTGTAAGTCATACAAGTTTTCTCTACTGAACCAGTCCAAAATTGGGGCATTGTGGGAGATTGGACATAACTTTGCATTGAATAATCCAAATCAGATCAGACCTGTGGAATTTGAAAGAAGCTTCAGAGGGCTACTACAAAGCTAAATTTCAAATATTTAGGATCCGAAATCATAGATATAATTCAATTTCAATATCGAGCTCCTCAAAAGCAAGTAAAAGTGTGTATTTTTTTTCCCGAATTGCATAAGTCTTGTTTGAAGAGTCAAGTTGAATTGATTCCAAGGGCATATTATAGAATATATATCAGTATTGGACTCTAAAATGGCCCCTAAAAATAATTCAAAACCCATTAAGCCTTTAAAAATCTCTACTATGACTCTTTAAGACGAACACTGGCAACACGACATATCAAATTTACAAGAGCAAGTGTAACAAATTTCGCTTTCGCAAAGAGCAACAACAAATGACATGGAAGTTTTGAAGAAAGGCATGGAAACTAAGATGGATGGTTTGAAGAAAGGCATGCAATCTAAGATGGATGGTTTGAAGAATGCAATGGAATCTAATATAGATGGCATGGAAGCTGGCATGGAATATAAGATGGATGACATGGAAGCTAAGATAGATGAGAAAATGGAAAACATGAAGAATGATCTAAAAGCAGACATGGAAGGTTTGACAAAGTTGATACAATAAATTTTTCCTAATCTTGAAAAGATAGTAGAGGAAACTCATGATGAGAACAAAATAAATGTTAATCGTGATTTCATAAAATCTAATGTTGGAGGGAAGAACCACCATATTCCAAAAATCGATATGAGGAAGTTTGATGGAAAGGATCTTGTAACATGGATACTACAGATGGAGCAATATTTTGATCTCCATAATGTGCAAAACACACAAAAGGTATGCATTGAAACTTTACATTTAGAACAAAATACATTTGTATGGTAGCGATGGCTTTGCTCCTATAAAAAAATTGTCACTTGGTCAATTTTTACGGAGGAAATGATAGCACATTATGAGGATAAAAAGAGCAACACCTTCTTTAGTCAATTGATAAATATCAAACAAAAGGGTTTAATGGGGGAGCACATTGAGGACTTCCAAAAATTGAATATAAGGGTAACTGATATTCTAGAGGAACACAAGATTGATCTCTTCATAGGTACTTTAAAGGATAACATCCAACATGAAGTTCACATTTTGGAACTTGATTCATTGGAGAAAGCATTCAGGTTGGTAAGAAAAATTGAATGTAAAATTATGGCGACAAGGAAGCCTACCACTCACTTCTATAAAGAGGGAAGTATTGTTACTCCTAGATTTCCACAACCTACAAGGTTGACACCACCACAATTGGAAGAAAAAAGAGGAAAAGGGCTTTGCTACATTTGTGATAGAAAATACACTAAAGGTCATAAGTGTGCTGAGAATAAATTATTTTACATAGACAGTGAAGAGGAAGAATAAAATGAACAAGAAGAGGATATACACCAGGAACCAACCTAAGAAGAGGAAGAAATGACTCTGACCATATCGTGTAATGCATTGGCAGGAATTACCACTCCTCAAACTCTCAAGATAGAAGGAAATGTCAAGAAGAAAAAGGTAATAGTGTTGATTGATTCAGGTAGTACCCATAATTTTATTCATTGTAAGGTAGCCGAGGAATTGAATTGTTTCCTATACCCAGCACCAGAATGTCAAGTGATGGTTGCAAATGTAGGAACTATAAATTGCTCTGGAAAATGCCATAATATCAAGATAACCATGGGGGAATATGTATTTAATATTCCAATGCTTTCCATTCCTATGGGAGGTGTTGATGTTGTACTAGGAGTACAATGGTTACAATATTTGGGGACGGTAGCTTTTAATTTTCAAGAACTTTTCTTGAATTTTTTTTCAGAATGAAAGGAAGTCGAATTACAAGGTATTACAGGGAAGCCGGGAAAGATAATAAGATATAATGTCATGACAAAGCTTCTAAAGAAATAACAACGAGGAAATTGCACAATTATGCTCAATAGAAGTTGCAACATCAAAATCATCTATTTCTGCAGATCTCCAAAAAGTCTTGGACAATCATTCCAAGGTTTTTGAAACTCCAAAAGGACTCCCACCTATTCGTGATCATGATCATGCTATTCATTTGATTCTAGGAAGTGTTCTCAAAAAATCAGACCTTATAGATATCCTTATGTCCAAAAGAGCGAAATTGAACGTATGATTGCAGAAATGTTAGAGACAGGTATAATTCAACCTAGTCAAAGTTCTTTCTCTGCTCCTGTAGTATTGGTACACAAGAAGGATGGTTCATGGCACATGAGTCCGGATTATAGGGAGCTCAATAAGCTCACCATTAAAGATAATTTTCTCATTCCTGTGATTGATGAATTATTCGATGAATTACATGGAGCAATTTATTTTACCAAATTGGATCTTTGTTCAGGGTATCATCAAATTAGAATGAAGACTGAAGATATTCCAAAAACATCATTTCGAAGTCATGAGGGTCATTATGAATTTTTGGTCATGCCTTTTGGCCTTACCAATGCACCTTCTACATTTCAAGGGTTGATGAATTCCATTTTCAAACTCTTCCTTAGAAAATTTGTGCTAGTATTTTTTGATGATATACTAATCTATAGCAGGTCTTGGAAGGATCATGTTGAACATGTTGACAGGGTGCTCAAACTATTGCAGGAGAAACAATTATATGCAAAAATATCCAAATGTTTCTTTGGAGTACAAGAGGTGGAATATTTGGGTCATATTGTATCTCATGAGGGTTTTAAAGTAGACCCTAACAAAATTAAAGCCATTAAGGAATGGAAAGTCCCCACAACCATAAAGCAGTTGCGAGGATTTCTCGGGTTAACAGGGTATTATCGCAAGTTTTTTAAGAATTATGGGAGAATAGCAGCACCTCTAACAACATTATTTAAGAAAGATGCATTTTCATGGACTCTTGAAGCAACTAAGGCCTTTGAACATCTTAAAGAGGCAATGTGCCTAGCACCAGTATTAGCTATGCCAGACTTCACAACAACCTTTATTGTGGAATGTGATGCCTCAGGAAATGTAATTGATGATGTTTTAATGCAAGAAGGAAGACCCATTGCTTTTGAAAGTAGTCCAATCAAAGGAAAGTATTTACAAAAACCTATTTATGAGAAGGAAATGTTAGCAATACTACATGCACTAAAGAAATGGAGAACTTACCTAATGGGAAGACACTTCAAGGTATAAATTGATCATGATAGTCTTAAACACTTTTTGGAACAAAGACTATCTTCAGAAGAGAAGAAAAAATGGATCACAAAGATGTTGGGTTATGACTTTGAAATAATATACAAAAAAGGGAAGCTAAATGTCATTGGGGATGCACACTCAAGAAAGAATGAAGAGGTGGAAGAATTTCTTTGTGTCATTATCGAACCAGATTGGATAACCGAAGTAAGAGATGAATGGAAGAAGGACAAAGAAGTGTGGACACTCATTCAAAAGTTGCAGTAAGATCCTAGTACATATGATACATTTAGTTGGAAAAATGATTGCTTATGGTACAAATATCGCTTATATCTTTGTAAGAATTCCAAACTAAAAAAAAATATTCTTTTGGAATTGCACACTTCTCCTTTAGGAGGACACCCAGGATTTTTAAAAACTTACCACAAGGTGAAGAAATAATTTTTTGGGATGGCCTTAAATATAATATTCAAAAGTTTGTGGTGGAATGTTTGTTTTTCCAGCAGAATAAAGTTGAGATAATTAAGACCCTGGGTCTTCTACAACCTTTATCCATTCCAAGTCAATGTTGGGAGGAGATTTCAATGGATTTTATCACAGGTTTACCTAAGTCTGAAGGAAAGTGTCATCATGGTGGTAGTTGATAGACTTACCAAGTATGCACAATTTTGTGCATTATCTCATCCATTTAAAGCAAGTACAGTTGCTACTACATTTATGGACACAATTCAAAGGCTACATGGAAACCCAAGGGTTATTGTGAGTGACAGAGATCCCATTTTTACTGGAAATTTTTGGATGGAGTTATTTTCTTATTTGGGTACTCAATTAGCTCATAACTCATCTTATCATCCTCAGTCCAATGGTCAAACTGAGATAGTAAATAAATGTTTGGAAGGTTATCTTCATTGTTTTGTATCTGATAAAAAAACACAATGGGTAAAGTGGTTACCTCTAGCTGAATGATGGTATAACACTTCCTTCCATACTGCAACAAAAATGAACCCATTTATGGCATTTTATGGATATCATCCACCATCCATCACATCATCTTTAAGAAGAAATTCAAAGGTTCAAGCAGTGGAAGATCACATCGAGCATCACTAAGAAGTTCTCCAACTCTTAAAGGACAACCTGAATTTGGAACAAAATCGAATGCAACAACAGGAAAATCAACATCGTAGTGAGAGAAGTTTTGATATAGGAGACTGGGTATTTTTATGGCTACAAAAATACAAACAAATGTCCCTCAAGCAAGCTAAGAAGGATAATAAATTATCCTTAAAAGGTGTTTCAAAAGATTGGTACTATGGAATACAAATTGGAGCTTCCTGCTTCTTCACAAGTGCATCCAATTTTCCATGTTTCATGCTTAAAGAAGGTTATAGGTGAAAATCTTCCAGTTCAAACAATATTTCCAGAACTTGATGAGGAAGGAAAAATCATATTGGAACCTGAAGCGGTCACGGAAACAATAACTCGACAACTACGGAATCGATCAATTTCAGAGTATCTCATCAAGTGGAAGAACTTACCCACTGAAGATTCTACATGGGAGGATGAGAATTTTATACAGAAGCACCCAAAGCTACTCAAGCATTGAGGACAACACTTTTTTGAAGGAGAGGGGCATGTTAGATCCCTATATTACTAGTATAGTCCCTTATTGTTGTTAGTGTAACCCCCTTATTGTTATTATTGTACCCTTGTAACCCCCATATTGTTATTATTGTGCCCTTAAATTATTATTGTTAGGTCGGCTAGGATTACATTGTGGCCCCATGGACTCCTATATATAGAAAAGAGGTTCTGTAATTTGAATCATCCAAGAATTTTTCATTCATGTAATGTATTGGAGGTTTCCCCCTTGAAGTGGCTTATTTCTAAGGCGTTGATATCTCTTTTCTTCTCTTTTTGGAGCTGGTTTCACAATAGAAAAGGTGATGAAGGAGGATCATCACGAGTTGAAGTAATGTGAGTGGATGGTAATGTGGAACGGTCATCATGGGGTGAAGGGATGTGAGTGGATGGTGATGCATGAGTAGTGCGATGTGATGCAGAAGTAGGAATGGGAGGATGAGAGTATGAAGGAATATCTTACTGACGATGGCCATGTAAAGTAGTGAAAACCTCATGGGCAGCGAAGGTCTCCCATGGAATGTCTTTCTGCTGGAGATGGTGCATAACAACCATCTTGATGAGTGAGTGATGGAATAGGCTCTCCATTTTCTG
Organism: Pinus albicaulis; assembly: GCA_034641835.2. Classification (NCBI taxonomy): domain Eukaryota; kingdom Viridiplantae; phylum Streptophyta; class Pinopsida; order Pinales; family Pinaceae; genus Pinus; species Pinus albicaulis. Next base: position 211,104,458 of record CM076584.1, on the reverse strand, counting down.
AGGATAATCTCTCTTTTTCACTATGTAGGCCATTTTATCAATGCTACAAAAAAGATAATATGGTTTGTGTAGCATCCTCAATCTAGTAAAATGCATAAGAAGGTGGATTTGGTATGAGTAGAGGCGGGAAAACCTTCCCTCACATGTGAAATACTTCATTATTATACTCATCATAGGTGCATATCTATCAAGAAGATGAGAAAATGGGAAGATGGATTGTGGTGATATTTATACCTAGGTTTAAGGTATGGTTCAAAGTAACTCATGTCTAGGTTTGCTTGCTTGAACCACTTTTCTCCCGCACTTGGTATCCTTGTAGCATTTTCAATGGCATATGTAGACAAATCAAAGGTAACCCCAACAAGATTAACATTTTTTTCATGCAAATTGATAATGAATAGTCTTGTTAGCTCAGGGTGGTTTTGTACTTGTTGCACCTTCTCACAAAATTCAAAGCAGCCTACATGTTTGAAGCAAGAAACAATAAGAGGAGATGCCATGAGTTCCCTTGTATTGAGGGGTTCAAATCTGTTTATCTTCCCTCCCTTGTGGTCATGCCTCCTTGGCATTTGGGCCTCACCACCACTGCCACTGTCTCCTCCCTCTGGCATTTTTTAAAACTCTGTTTTGGAAACCCTAGGTCCGATGTGAAATGAGATGAAGGAAAGGTAATGAAAAGGAAACTTTGCAAGTGAAGGGAATGAGTGGATGGAGGGAATGGATTTTGTGACAAGCTTAGATGCATGACAAACCTAAAACAGTGTCATTACCCCTATCTATCACTGATTTTCTTCAAGGAAGATGAAGTAGGGATTAAACAGTGGTTTCAATCTTAAGGCTTAGGGTTTCACTTCCATTCAATTAAATGATGACCAAAATAGCTTGAAGATGGGTTATGGCATGCACTTACCTCTTATCAGTGTCTTAGAAGACTAGAACAAATATTTGGAAGCAATTTGATTTGATTTTGGTGATTAGAACAAGGATAAACCCTCTCTATCTAAGCACCCAACGCCAATGCTAAGGGCACAATGCTAGTCCTAAGCGTGTAGCACTAGTTCTGAGTGCACAATGCCAAGGGAATTCAACATAGGACCTTGTTCAGGAAATAGCGCAGCTCCACCTCCCAAGCGTGCATCGCCTTTAGAATTTGTGTGGAAGATAAATTCCAAGGGAGCAATGCCCACTCCCAAGTGTGCAGTGCCAAGCTAAATGCATAGCACCAGAAAAATTTTCCCAGTTTTGCTCAGAAAACCCCAAAATTATTCCTTGCTAAGTGCTCTTGATGTTTTGCGAGGAAACAATGAATATCTTGAAGGTAAAAATGATATTTTATATATAAGAGGAATTTGATTTAATTATGAAAACCCACTTTCTAATGTTTGAAACCCTTTTCTCTTTTTCAACGATATTCTTTTACACTTTTGACTTGCAGGTTGATGAATTCATGAAGTTGAATTTTCTTTTGGTCATTGAGGCATGACAAGTTCATTTTGACACCTTTGGGATTTAGTCACAAAATAGCATCTTCAAAATCTTCTATAGTTTCCACCATAAAACTCAACTTAACTCTTCCACCTTCTCTGGCCACTTTCTTCAAAACCCTAGGTGTTTGCAGCTATTTTATAGCAATCATCAATGTTGTCTTCTAATTTATCTATAGCCCTTTCAAGTTCATTCATTTATTTCTATTTCACCTCACCCTTTTCCATATTTCATTAATCCTTTCTGATAGACTTTATTCATGTTTGGCCTTGTGTGCTTCCTCCATGTCATTTTCTTGCAAGTGATCACTACTTTGGCATTCAAATTGATTAACCAGTTCATAACCCTAGTCATCTATAGGACCAAGTGTTTCCTCTTCCCCTTGCTATAAGTTGTTTTCATTCAGGAGTAAATAGTCCACCTCATCATTACCTTCTGCTGATAAATCTTTCAACACTCCTGCAAAAATGCCAAAATTTTTCATTTTCTTACTTGCAGACTTTGAACTGAGAAGATAATCCTATTTGGAAACTTTTAGGTCCTTCTTGAATAACCACGTCTTGACATTATATTACATCTAAACCAAATTCTAGCAAAGGAAAAGCAGTGCATGAAACATCCAAGTATGACCTTAAACAATGTAAAACCCTAGTGACTTAGTGAGAGGGTTCTTTGACCTAATTTTGACTGAAATTTGACCTAGATATTTTCAAGTGAAAACATAATATTTCTATAGTTTATTATGCCCAAAGGGAAATGGGAATGAGCTGGAAACAACAAACCCTAGAGGGAGGATGAAGTCTATTGACAGGGGAAAAATGGGGCAATGAAGTTATAGGTAGGGAAGGAATATGGAAATGAGAGGTATAAGCCCATAAGGAGTTTTTTAGGAGCAACAGGGTGACTTTGAGATGGAAAATTTGATAAATAGTGAAAATAGTTTTATAAGGATAATGAAGGCAGTGAGATTTATGAAACTCAAGATATTCAAGGAATATTGTTTTCAGAAAGCTACGAACATCCTATAGTCATCTAAAGATAGTGAAAAATACAGATGACTAAGAAACATATTATGGAAACTTGCATTCCTATGAGCCATTGTCCAGATCAATAGATGATGAAAATGGCAAGCCTTGAAGTTGCTTTTATAGTAGTGAAGTGTAATCTAATCTAGTATAAGAGATATGAAATGTATTTTTTTTGTAATCTATAAATGTGCCAGTTGAATACTCTTGTAATTTTTCAATTTTGAAAAGAGAAATGTTTCCCTCTGATCTACAGTGGATTCATAATGGTGTGCATATATGTTATATAAGCTTTAGCTTCCTTGAGGTTCTTAAGTTTATAAATTAAACCAAATTTCAAGGAGGTTTTATTTTTAGGGATAAGATCCTTATGTGAACCCAATAGATCTAAAATTTAATAAAAATTTAGAATCAATGGAGATATAGATTTAGATTTAATTAAAAGTTTTGATCTTAATTTTTTTAAATTTCATGTATAGTATTCATGTTGAGCATGCAATAAATTTTATAGAGCTATATCCATGTCATACAAATGGTTTCTAGAAAATCCATTTTAGTATGTAACAACCAAGTTGATATAATATTATTTTACTTACAAAGGAAATTCAACTATCTAGGTTATGAACAGCATTGAAATATTTTTGTTTTATTAATAAATATGTTGTGTGTTAGTTTGATATAAAACATGGAAAGAGTTACACACATGCTTCATATTGGATTGTAAAAAGTGCAACAAATAGATATTATATATATATATATATATATCATGTTATGACTATTAATCTCTTTCAGATAACCTCAAACTTAGTTGTAGTTTACGTCTTCACATCTTTTAAAATCCTTATAATTTAACATACATATGATTGTGCACTAAAAGACACTTTGTACAAGGAAATGTGAGAATTAAACCAATTATTTTGTAAAATTTTACTTATTGAATGTTCTTAATTTAACGTCTTAAGATAACGAACTGGTTGAAATACTTGGATAAGAAAGTGCGTAAAATTAGAGAAAAATATCATTAATTGTTTAATTAACATACATTGACTGCAATAAAAGACACTTTCTAAAAATTTAATATTAAATTGATGTACATGATATATTTTAGTTCATTTTAAGTATCAAATTTACTTGCATCATAGTGAGATTTTACTTATTTCCTCATTCTATGAAACTAGAATTTAAAATTGTTAATTTGTAAAATTTTACTTCTTAAATGTTCTTAATTGAAGGTCTTAAGTTAAGGAATTGATTGAAATATTTGGATAGCCTACTAAATTTAGGAAAGTTAATAAATTTATATAAATTTATCTAAAAGCATATCATTAAATTATTTTTTGGTATATTAAATTCCAATACATATGACTTATATCATGTTATGACTAAGATCTTGTACATGACCTCAAAAGAAATAAAATTTAATAAAACTCATTAGTTGAAAATTACTAGCTGAAGACATATTTTAAAATTGATTAAAACATATTTCAATCCTATTTGTGTTTTTTTATTGAACCATGAACATATATTTTATTTCATTTTAAGTATCAAAGTGACTTGCATCATAGTATAAGATTGTCCTTATTTTCTTAGTCTGTTTCATGAGAAATCAAAATTTTTATCTTGTTAGCTATGTATAATAATAAACTATACATATGAAATACATACAAATTACATTTTACATGAACATCAACTGACTTAAATGATAAGCATCCATAAACTGAAATAATGTTCATGCATCCATAAATTGTCCATGTATGAAAATATACAAAGTTTGTACATCACATGTGAATGTGCCCTATGAATTAGGCCTGAAAGTATACAAACTAATTATGATCCACTCTAGAAATTATCACTTCTATAACTCTTATGTATGTTCCACTCTGAAGAGTGAGCATTTGTAATCCAATATTGCACTATAACACATTCAAATTCAAATTAATTAGAACATTTTTTGTGAAAAATAAACAATATGGAAATAAATGATTTTGAATTGTGCATTTAAATATTCCCTTACCTGTGACATAGTCAAGTGCAAATGAAGTTCATGTGGGATGGGGGTGTGATCAATCTAGGTTTGGTGCTCCCTTGCTTGTGGCTCAATGTGTCCATATCGAGCATCCCACTAATGTGTCCACACAGCTGCAACATCGACACCCCTCTGCATCTGGGCATATGTATACAATGACAAAGACAAATTATAATTAGCATTAGGGGAAATTTGAGGTCTAAAATGAACCTCCTAAGGAAATTATAAAATAATAGTGGAAATAATAAAATAGGATTAGATTACATCATCAATTTTGAGGGAAAAAAGAGAAAACTATTTTTCAACCCGTATTTTCAACTTATCTCTCTATGGATTTACTCAAATTTCGACCGGGAACACTCATTGGATGCATAACTTGATTCATCATCCAAGGAGTACCCATGTTGCATACTTTAGATGGACCTTTCTACACAAAATATGATAAATACATGAAAAATGTGATTGCAATCATGTTTTTTCATGTATTTCTCATTTTTTGTGTAGAAGGGTCCATCAAAAGTATGCAACATGGTTACTGTTTGGATGAGGAAATAAATTTTGCATCTAACGAGTACTCCAGCTCAAAATTTGAGTAAAAAATTAGCGCGATAAGTTGAAAATAAAAGTTGAAAAATTAGTTTTATTATTTTATTACCTTTTAATCTTTTTACTTTTTAACCCTAAAAATGGTGAATCATCCCCCATGGTTGACATAATCATCTTGAATCCTATTGGTTCATATAAATTTTATTTTGGTTGTACATTTTTCTTAGGAGGCCCATTTTATGCCTCAAAATTTCTCTAATGTCTACGAATTAATTAGCATGCATAAATGTAGCTTAAAAAAATAAAATATTAATGAAATCGTTGACTTAAAAAAATTAACTACCCTGTCAGTCCATGTGGTTGTACATAGTGACTCTCCTCCACATGAGTGTTATGAGGTGGAGGTGGAGGTGGGGAAGACTAAGCCATGGAAACACCTAGTAGAGGAGGTTGCTATGTCTGGCCAACTTCCCCCTCAAATGATCTCAAAATATCATCTATGTATTTAGGTTATGCATACATGTTATCATGAAATTATTAATATAAATGCAATATAATATATACTTATTAATATAAATAATTTATAACTTTATGAAAAAAGTCAAAGGTTCCATATATACGAGGGTCGTCCACCCTCCAAGTGTCATGGATGGTATCATGACACATACATGCATATAAAAAATTTTGGTAATGCTTTCGAATCTCGAGATATGAATCATCATGTAATTAAACTGGTGTACAATGAGGCAATGAAGGTAGTCTGCTCATATCTCCACGTAATGCAACATGTGTAATGGCCAATGTCCTCTGCATGTTATTTTTAATGGTATGCCTAGTATCAATATCAAACATCGAATCTAGTTTTTTTTCTATTGCAACACTCTGATATGGTCGTGGAAACAATATTGTAGGTGGTGCTACATGTGTAGGGTTCCTAGGATCCCCAACACGTTCATAACTACGTCCCAAGTTGGGTCCATAAAAATTGGATTTGATGCTAGTGTAATATGGCCTCATATATAGCACAAAATCTACATACATATTCTTTGCAAAGTAAATGGGGACATGGTCATGGTGGGGAACTGACCCCAAGATCCAATGAATCAATCATAAACAAAAGGGGTCGCATCATCATTCTTAAAATATTTTAGCGAAATCAGACCATCATGTCTAGCATGACAATCCAAAGGGATGTCAAACACTCCCCACGAACATGAATGCTCTTTGTGATGTCTTTCAATTCCTTCCAAGTATGTGGGCCTCTAACCTCCTTCCTCCTAATCCTACATATGGAATATAGGAGGTGGATTTTTGGGCCCACCCTCTAGTATGTCTCAATCAACTTGTTGATGTTATCTAGCATCATAGACAAACTAAGCCTAGTAGGTGAACTAGCAGAGATTTTATCCAGATCTCATGTGATCCATGTATGTTGTGCCCTAACATCCTCAGCTATGATAATTGCTATAGTTTCTGTTATGGCCTAAATCTACCTCAGGCTGAGAAAGCCAAAATCTAGGGTAACATAAAACCACGCTTAATCTGGTAGCTAGCCCTACCAGATCGGGAGAGGGCTCTCTCTTGATCTGGTAGGGCTAGCTACCAAATTAAGCATGGTTTGATGTTACCCTAGATTATGCCTTTCTCAGCCTGAGGTAGATTTAGGCCATAACATAGTGGCGATCATACTAGGGAAGAAAGGTTTGATGTTTGCTTTATAAACTACAGACATAGCCTGAAGTTAGCCAGGTAGCCTTCGAAACGCTCTTGCTTTGCATTAGTGAAAGTAGATGAATGTTGCTTCAGTCAATCTCCGGTCTAGTTTATGAACTGAACATCTGGTTGCCCCAGTACATCTATCAAGTTAGATCTAATGGTTTATGGTGGATAACGATCAGACATAAGAAGGTTGAAATCATTCACCTAGCGACTCCAGTGTCGAAGATTCCTAAGTTTTAGAATTTTTATGGCGACTCTACTCTTCAAGAATCAGTAGCTTGAGGAATTTATTGGTGAATTCATTGTTATCAAAATGGTTTCGCTGGATCGAAGGTATGCTCCCATGAGCCCAGATCACATTCCAAGTTTTCCAAATAAAATTCCTAATGTAGATTGGCAAAGGAATTTGCGTACGTTTAAAGATGATGATAGGAAGGATGCTGCTTTACATCTGGTTAGATTTCACATACATATTCAGAAGTTGAAGGTTGATTTTCCTGAAGATTACTTGATGAAGATATTCATGGCCACTCTGGAAGGTGAAGCCTGATCTTGGTATGAAAGTTTTCCGCCTGCTTGTATTTACTTTTTAAAGGATTTTCATACCATGTTCTTTGAAAGGTATAAAGAATCTTATCCATCCTTAACTTTAGTTCAGAACTGTTGTAGCCATGTTCATAGTTTTATTGAAAATATTGAAAAATTTTATGAGGATGATGACTTCATGGACGATGAGATCATGGTGGCTCTATACGAAAATCCATTTCAGCAGCATAAAGAGAACTTAGAGGATACTCATCAAGATGCTCAGGAAACTTTGCAGCAGGATCAAGATCTTGATACTATGGAAAATGATGAAAGAGAAGGTTTTATTTCAGATCTGTCCATAGAAAAAGACAATATGCAGGAAATTCAAGTTTCAATTTCAAAATGTGATAAATTCAAGTCAGCTATTTCAGATCTAGATTCATATCGTGATGATCAAGAATACCTTGTGCTGAATCCCATGAAGGAGAGCTCTACTGTTGAGATCATCTGGAATGAAGAAGACAGAGTTATTGATCCAAATGTTCTCATTTCATTAGAACAAAGCCTTCATGAGGAGGTAATCTATTTAGTTCATGAAAAACAAGATGAGATCTTTGTTCAAGTAAGTGAAAAATCTTCTTTCAATAACTCAGTGATAAATGATAATTTGATTGCCATTTCATATGAAGATGATCAACAATGTTTTCAAATTTCAGAAGATCAGGGAATTAAGGACTGTCATTCAGGTTTTTCATGTTTTAAAATTTTATTTCATGAAGACAATCACTATTTGAGAAAAAGAAAACAAAAAGTATTATCTCCTTTGTTTGAAGATGAGATAGATCAACTCCTGAAAGGTCATGTTACAACCTAAGTTAAAGCAGATTTGCAGTGCCCACATGGTCAAGAAAGTGTTGGTGAAACTTCTTCCTCTTTTGAAAATGATGATGGTCTTGTAATTAGCTTTATAGATTAGCAAACAGATAATATTTTCTTTCATGAAGATGATAAGGTTGTCATGTTCGATAAACTTGAAAATTGTTTTTTGTTTAAGAATGACCTAGACCATGAAGTTGAGGAAGATGAGCTCGAGAGAGACAATATGCCAGAATTTCTCATGGTCAAGGAACATACAACTAACACTCAGATGGCAGAAGCTTATAATTCTCGGTGCCTTCCGATCACTCAACAATCAATTGTTCTTTCAGATCAGAATGAAGCGAGTAGCTGTATTTTTGCTGCTAGATCTCAAGACCAAGTAGTGCTTCAGGATTTTCAAGATCCCTTCGGCATTATTTTGCAAGCATTAGAAAAGATAAATTTTTCCTGGTTCGTTATCATAAGCCTTGTTTTCAGTGGTTATTGTGAGTTTCCTACATGTACATCATTCTACCTGCTCGAGAAAAGTGAGAGAAGAATTTTGGTATGTAGCCATCTGCTGGATTGGTTACATTGGAAGGCTCACTACACATGATTGTACATATTTCATCAGTAGGCAGTTGGTTGTCATCATGATTTGAAGCCTCGATGGACTGCTGCCATTAAAAATATTTTTAAGTACTAATTTCAGTTAAGTAGGTCTTGATTCATTTTTGTTTTAGTCAGTTTCAACATAGTTTCAGTTTGGGGCTCGAGATGAAGGCTATAAAACTGAAGGTCTGATTTTAGTTTTGGTGTGTCAGTTGTTTGAGTCATTTGCGAGTCAGTTTTTAGTCTTGTTATTAAGTTAGTTTGTGTTGGTTTTCAGTCATGCATTTCAACTTGAGTTTTTTATTCCATTGCCCAACGGATGAAGGCACTTGTCTGCTCTCCCAAAGATTTGCCGTTCTTGGCACCTCCAAGGAGCTACCATCCCCATTGGAGCCAATGTTAGTGTCAGTATTTGCAGCCTTCCTCCAGTGATCAAACATGCTCTTACAAAGTGATTTTAAGGTGTCAAGGTCAAATTTTGTCATTTCAGTGAGTCTTCAAGTAAAATTTGGTCACTAGGTATTAGGTCTAGGGTTTGTTTTCGCTCCTTTCAAAGTTGTCCAAATGTTGGTACATGTCACCATTCAGCTGAGTGTACCATCATTCACTTCCCATCACTGATATCTCCCAAATTCCTCATTTTCGCACAAACCCTAGTTTCTTGCTACAACTTGACAATTTTCTAGGCTAGGCATGTGTTTTGCCCTTTTGGACCCCTTCCCCTCACTCAATCATTAAAATTCCACTTTCCCCTACTTCCTAACATCCCTCCCTACTTCCCAAAATTTTCTCAAGAATTTAGAAGCCCTTTATCCCCTTCATTTCACTTCATTTCGATAAATCCCTTGTTCCACACATCGGGATAGGTTTTACTCCAATGATGTTTCTGAGCAATAAAATATGAATTTGGGAAAAATAAGAGATTTTTGTGTCCAAAATATTCCAAGGAAGAAAAACCTCCTTCACTTTTTACACAGGTGTCATGGTTTTATATAAATGTCAAAAATACAGTTGCCTTAGGAGAATTGACGCACCTATGAAGTGACCTTGGGAAAATCACGTTTGCTCCTATCTTGGTTGGCCAAATGACTTTCCTGATGAGTCAAATGCTAACTAGACACATAGAGCGTTCAAATGAGCTATCATGAGCTCAATTTGGAGTTGAGTAAGACCTTCAAAGGTTGACTGCAACAACACTCTGCCTTGAGGTAGCCTCATTTTTCACATTTTGACCAGTCTTGGGAGATTTGATTTTTGACAAGGCAAATGAACTCCAAATTGAAAAATTCAAGTTGGGTTGGAAATTAGACTCAATAATATTTCCAAAAATCTATCCTTCACCCAATTTGGACACCAGAAAGGCCTCCAAAATTCTCCTGCAAAAAGGCGCTACGCATTGAGATGAATTTTGGAAATTTTGCCTTAACAAAACAGAGTTTTCTGCCCAATGCGCTACGCCACTTGGCGTGCGCTTATGATTGGGGGCTAATTTTGATGAAAAATTAGAATTTTTGGATTTTTCATGGAAAATTATACATTCCTACTTATGGCCAAGATATTTTGACAGGTTTTGGGCTTCCAGAAGGGTCAAAAACACCCTAAAAATGACCTTTCTGCCCCTTTTTGGATACACAGGAAGCAGTGTTGGGAGAACTCATTTTTGGAGGGGAAAATGGAAACCAAATTTAGAAATTCCACTTGTGTTGGAAAATATACAGGCAGACCTTTCCAACAAGCCCACTTGGAGCTAATTTGGACATCGGGAAGGCCTTCAAAATCAGCTCCAAACTGGTGTGACGCATAGAGAAATCAAGCGCGGTGCATTGGGGATTTTTGCTCATTTTGGACTCAGTAACTTTGTTTTTCGCCTATTTTTTGACATTTTGACTTTCTTACTTCCAAATTTTAAACTCATGATGCAATTGGATGTAGTTTGATGGATCTTGATGTAATTTTGTTAAATTTCTACTCATGGAGGTAGATTCATCCATCAAAAGGTGAATTGTAACTAAATGAATCAGTTTCCTATCTTATAGAGGCAAGCTGTTCCACTGCCTATTTTCCAGTTCTCAATTTAGATCTTGTTGAAACAGCTCCTAAAATTGTGAGCTCGACCCCTAGAGGCTTGGGATGAGTTAGTGTTGTCTATATCTTGTAGTTTTTCAGTCATTAGCATGGTTGGAATTTTGGGAATGCTTTGAGCATCATTGTACATTCATCTCTGTAGTTTGGCAAGGAATAGACCAGGGTTTGTAGCACTCTATGGGATTCTTGTGGTATTTTGGTTTGATAATGTGTTTCTCTCTGTAAATTTAAGTCTACTGGTGTTTTATGTATACCATTTTTCCTTCTTATTTCTTCTTAAGTTAAACAAACAAGGATAAAGGTAGAATTCATTAGAATTTGCAGTGCTCTACCTAGGGTTTGTTTAATTTTCTATGTTTTCAGCTATTTGGAGAGGATCCTTGAAGGTTTCTTTCCCTCTTTAGCTCTTCACCTTTCTCAAACTCTCCATTTCCTTCAAATTGAAAGTGTCAAATCAAGTGCCTACCTTGCCCCATTCAGATCTCTGCAAACTAGGCCTCATTCCCCAGACCCAAAATCTGCCCTTCTCTTTGATCCAAAAAACACCCTAAAAATAAAATCAAACTCTTTTACATATATACCTAGCCTAAAATCAGCCTTTATTCAAGTCATCTCAAGCCTCACTGATCATTTTTTGCTGAGATTGACCAGGAGAGAGCCCTCTCCCAATCTGGTAGGGCTAGCTACTAGATTAAGCATGGTTTGATGTTACCCTAGATTTTTCCTTTCTCAGCCTGATGTAGATTTAGGCCATAACAGTTTCATACCAAAGAGGTATCGACACTGCACTTTGATCCTCGTCTTCACCCTGCTGAGGGTCTACAAATCATAAACATAATTTAATATATATAACAAGCTATAAGTATAATAACATATACATTAAATTCAAACACATCAAATGAAGAAAATTTAAAAGTTAAATATAATTTCAAAAAATAAACACATAAAATTTAAAGAGGATTTAAAATTCAAGATGTGTGCCACAACATGTGAAGAAGGTCAACTATCTATAGAAAGATCATTGACACAAATATACACACCGCCTATGAAACTCTGTGTGGTTTCGGAGGGAGGATCTATGAGTGGAAAAAACACTCTAGTATGGCTATGTGATCTAGCCCAAACATGTATAACTTATTCCCCAACACTCCAACCGACTACGGTTGGGGGGCGTATGGGAGATGTCTTTGTAAATTACATATAATACATATAAATTAATCCAAGAAAAAAATGTTGACATAGAAATAATGTTGATAAGAAAACATTTATAAACTCAAGTAGAATAATCTAGGTTGAAGTCCTAAACTAAATAGAGTCTCTTTTTTGATAAATTATCAACCAAAGTATTGAAATCCATGTAAGCACAATCGAAAAATGTGACCAAATCTAACTTACACTTTTTCCCATTCATAAATAATGCATTTTATTCATATAGCATAAATATGTAAATATATGCAAAAAAATTAAATAAAATTATTTGAGAAACTAATAAAACTACATCCCAACCAAATTCTCCATAATAAAAGTTCTTATAATGTTTGATTTTGACACATGGCATGTACTAGGTGCAAGAACAGGAAGACATTGTTTATGGTACAACACACTACATATTGAAACAACATTGTATGAATTAGAAAAGAGTCAAAATGCCCATATATTCACTTTAAATGCACCTTTCATCATGGATTTAATGTATGTACCAATGATGTATTATTGAAACTTGAACACACACACACACACACACACACACACACACACACACAGATATATATATATATATATATATATATGCCAACCAAATTCTCCATAATAAAAGTTCTTATAATGTTTGATTTTGACTCATGGCATGTACTAGGTGCAAGAACAGGAAGACAATGTTTATGGTACAACACACTACATATTAAAACAACATGGTGCAAATTAGAAAAGAGTCAAAATTCCCATATATTCACTTTAAATGTACCTTTCATCATGGATTTAATGTATGTACCAATGACGCATTGTTGAAACTTGAAAACACACACACATAGACACAGATATATATATATATATATATACGCACACTTCCTATATATATTTTTAACTATATAACGCAAAATAGCATAACTATATAGTTAAATAAAAACATGGGAAGTGTAAATTACAAAAATCATTATTAAACTAATAAATTTAATAAGGTTGGGAACTAAGAGATATATAGTTTTCATATCATTATACTAAATAATTCTACAAATATGAGTATTTAATTCAATAAGAAATAACACAGATGCACACAGTATTTTTCCTGGGAAAGTAATATGCGAAAAAACCAAATGCCTTCTTGCATTATTATGATGAATAGAGATGTATTACAATTTGTTTGCTCAACTAAGTACAACCTCCAAGTGAATAACCTATCTCTCTGCTCGCTAAGAAAATATGAGCCAAACTTAGTCAATTTTTTCCTCTGCTTGAGCCCCTATTTCATTGCGCAATTCCTTGAGAAATTAGGCCCCTATTATTTATGACTTTTTCCAAAATGGATTGTAGAATTCCCAAGGTTGATCATCAGACTACATGAAACACTTGTACACTGAAGAATATTCTACAATTGATGTTACACTTCCTTGGAATCACTTCCACAACTGGAGAACTTGAAGTCTCTGCATGCACTAGATATTTTGGGTTGATTGATTAGTTAACTAGATGATCATTGATTTTGACTCAAGTCCAACTACACGACTGAACTTCAACTAGTACTAGTTTAACTGAAAACAACATGTGATAACTGGCCTTGATTGCTACAAATTAGCAATCACACATGATTAACTGAACTCTAACTCCTCCAACTCGAATTTCCTGAGTAAAATGGGTGATACAACCCATGTCATACAAGTTAAGTTCATCCATGTTTTTTTTAATGTGGAAATTCAATTTTTCTCAATTTAATCAATGAGAAATAAAAATTGAGAACTTCTTGCTGCATTTTTCAACACTCCCTCTAAAAAATAAACGGATTATCAACCACCCCTATCCTGCACCTGTGTAACTTGAACTTCCCTCTTGACAAAGTATTTGTCAAAATATCAGCATCTTGTTTCTCTATCGGAATGTAGTGTGGCAACATTATCCTCATCTACACACAACCCCATAAATGGTGATACTGGATATCTACATGCTTGGATTGGTAGTGAAATACAATATTATAGGAGAGCTTATTGTAACTCTGATTATCATAGTAGATTATAGTTAGATCCATCATCTGACCAAATAATCCAACAAGTATCTTTCTCATCCAGATCACATGTTGCTTGACCTGCATCCATGTATTTTGCTTCTGCCAAGTTGAGCACCATATATATTTTCGTCATGTTGTACCAAGAAAACGCTACATACCCCACTGAAAATTCCACCTGATGTACTCTTCCATTTTGATGGACTCCCCGCCCAATCTGCATCTATGAAGCCACACAACTTCATTCCCTCAATCTATTTGTACCATAGTCCAAACTAGGGAGCACCTCTAAGGTATCTAAAAGATGCTTAGATGCCTTCCAAAATAACTCAGTTAGCCTAACCATAGCTTGGCTTAGTTGGATGACTGCATAGCACATATCTGGTCATGTGTTTAGAAGATTCATTAGTGAAACCACTAGCTGCTGCTAAATGGTAGAATCCACTTCTTGACCTGAAGTGGTATCCTCATTCCTCTAGTTGGTCACTAGAGGTGTCTCCATGGGCTTAAAACTCTCCATGCAGAATCTTTGTAGTATAGAATTTGCATACTTTCCTTGAGAGAAAAATCATTCCCCATCACCTTTCCATACTTCCAACCCAAGGAAGTAGTGCATGAGACCCATGTCCTTCATTTCAAATTCCCTTGCAATGTCCTCCTTGCAAGATTTGATCAACTGATCATCACTTGTTAAAATTAAATCATAAACATATAAGACAATAATAAGAAATTTAACTTCTATCAAGATGTGATATAGGTTTTCATCTGCTTCACTTTTGGTGGAGCCCAAAATAGTGAGATAGTTATCGATCCTACTGTACCAAGCAGGAGGTGCTTGTTTGAGACTGTATAACACTCACTTGAGTATACACACATGAGAATCTCAATAAAATGTATCAAAACATACTACTTTGTCAATGTACACCTCCTCCTCACTAAATCCATTGAGAAATGTTGTTTTTACATCCATTTTGTGGATCTTCTACCCCATTTGTGCAACCAGTGAAAGAATTGATCTAATGGATGAGTACCTTGCTACAGGAGAAAAGTTCTCCTCGTAGTCAATTCCCTCAATTGGAGAATACTCCTTGGCCACAAATTTGGCCTTATACTTCTATATTCTTCCATTTATTTCGTACTTCACCTTGAGGATCCATCTCAAACCCATTATTGACTTATCTGCTAATCTTGGGACCACTTCCCAAACATTGTTCTTTACAATGGATTTGTATTCCTCCACCATTTCATCAAACCATACAGGTTTCTATACTGCTTCCTTGAAAGAGGATGACTCATTCTCTGCGAGTTTAGACATTATAGCCATGTAGCCAGTGTACTGATCATGTTACCTTCTTTTCCTAAACAAATTTGAAGGAGCTCCCACATTCCCCCTCACATCCTGCACAAGTCTATCTACTTCCCTAGTTATTTTCCTACCTTCTCTGGACAGTTCTGTGTGATTGGATGTCTCCACTCTCTTATCCTCAATTTTTGGTTGCTCCACAACTTCTTGAGGCTCCTCCTTTGGAGCTAAAAGTTCCTCTTCTAGTGGGATATAAATCTGTTGAATTTCTCAACAAGAAATAGTGAAATTTGCATCCATAAACAACATGACAACACCTACACTAGTGTGGGACCACAGGTCGTGCAGTGATGGGTCCTAGTGATACATTAGTGTGAAATTAAATTTATTTAATAAACTGGATATGTGTAAAATTTAATTATCCCTTAATTAAATTGGACAATAAAATGTAATATTATTTCATAATCACCTGTAATAGTTAACTGAGTGTGATAAACTTAGTTAGCTCATGGAATTTGATTTTAGGGTAGTTGGTGAGGCATGCAGAGTGATTCTATGTTTTTTAGATTTCAATTTGCAGTTAAGTGCATGATTTTAATGCATGAGAAATTAGTTAACCTAGTTAAGTGGTGTTAAAGTCAGTTGAACTAGTTGTAACTGTTTGTTGCACTAGTGAGAGATAAAGTGAATTAAATCATATTTAATTCAAAATTAGTGATCTACCATGCAACTGATGATTTATTATTAATAGCTTCATGCATGTCAGTTCCAGTGGAGACCCAGTTGAGACAAAGGTTAAAGGGAAGTTGAATATTAGTTGTATTATTAGAAAACTGCCCAGATGCAGTTGAAACACCATAGGATGCCCATGATACTCAACATAGTTGAGGAATGCTGAAATTCCTAAAGAATAGGGATTTAATTCATCATGAATTATATGAGCAGGGAAGGTTGAAGACATGCTGATAATTGGCTAAAAGTTGGCTCGATTTTGTCTGGATTGTTGTGAGACGATAAGAAGATTGTAGGAGAATCTTGTGAGAAGAGTACATTGTAATTGTTTCATGATTCCTTGTGGAATATAAAATATAATATAGAGGGGTTTTGAGCAGCAAGCTTTCCCCAGGAAAAATGTATGTGTTTTGGTTCGATTTGTTTCTTTCTTTACTTCTTGTGATTGGTGATTTTGTTTATTTTCCGTAATTTATTTGTAGAAGGATTCAGTATCTAGATTTAGTGCATTGCTTGATCAGATTGAATCCATTGATATACATATGTTTTTATAATTTCTACAAAATCTCCACTACATCACTTTCTCCTCATCAAACTTTACATCCCTTCACAAAATTGTCATTCTGAGGGGTTTCAAGTACACATGGCAGTTGTGTGGAGTGTCTGTTTAACCCAAAAATACTCCCATATATGTTGTCGGATAAAGCTTCTTCCTTGATTCTTTGGAGACATGGAAGTAAATAGAGGCTCCAAAAATCTTGAAGTGTGACACATTCGACTGCCTCCCTGATAAAGCCTCATTTTGTGTAATCATACTAAGAATCTGATGAGGACTCCAGTTATGCAAATAGACTGTTGTATAGCATGCCTTAGACCACAAATGAAAAGGTACCCTTGGTCATGCAACATCAACCTCGTTTCTCCCACAATACTATGGTTATTTCTCTCAGTCACCCCATTTTATTGTGGGTTGTGGGGTGTTTTCAATTCTCGTCAAATGCCTACTTTCACATATAAATTCTGGAATTCATTCGACACATAATCACCTCCATTATCACTCTTGAGATAGTTCACCTTCTTGTTGGTTTCCTTCTTAACTAGTGCCTTGAATTCTATGAAATTGGATAATGCCCCACATTTCTTCCACATGAATAATATCCAACACTTATGTGAGAAGTCATCAATAAAAATGACAAATATTTGTTTCTGTCAGTGGAGGTTGTTGAGAAGGGTCCACAGACTTTAGAGTGGATCCTTTCTAAGACTACACGTCATTTGATGTCCCTATCATGGAATGTGGATTTTTTGTACTTCCCCAAGGTACATCCTTTGCATACATCCTATTTCTCAAGTGCTCCTTTGGGAAGGCCAGTGGTTATTTTCTGCATAATATTCAAGGCACCATGATGCAAATGGCCAAGTATTTTGTGCCAAAGTTCACCAACATCGCAGTCCTCCACTTTCTCCTCCTTAGTTCTTAATACAACACAATATTCCACATATAGCTTATACAGGTTCTTCACATGAACCTTGATCTTCTTCACCTGTCTCGTGGCTATGCGTCTCATGAATTATTTTCCTTTGCTAAAGATCACATTATAACCATATTCTTCCAAAAATTTAATAGAGATGAGAGTTTTCTTTAGGCCTAGAACAAAAATGGCATCCTTGAGTCTGAGAGTGGATCTTGACTCCCTCTGAAAGGTGACTATAAAAATTTTGGTCATGTTGTGCCTTGTTCAGTCCCCCAACTCAATGTGCATTTAATAATATTTCTTCTCTAGGTCACTGAAAATATATCTACACCATGTCATGTGGAACGAGGCACCTGGTTCCAAGTACCACACACTCCCCATAATCGCGTTGGGCATGCATGCGATAAGGGTAAAGTTAAGCTAGAACTATGAATGCAAGGATTCACTTATTTCTCCTACATAGGCCATCTTTATTTCCTATTTTTGTGGAAACTTCATGGAATATGACCGAATTCATGACAATTGAAGAATTTAATTTTGGAAAAATCTTTCATCTTGCCCCCTTAGCTGGATTCTGGTTTGGTTTGATATTTCTTCCCTTTTCCCTTCTTTCCCTTTCCAGCCAATGCAAATTTTTATTCATCCTCACCCTTGGATGAAGTCCCATCTCTGGTATTCCTCCTTGTTTACTCTTATACCAAATTATACCATCTCTGGTATTTCTCCCTCTCGTTCATTGAATCTTCGTAGCTATGCTAACTCTTGGGAAGACTTAGAGGGGGTAGGCTAACCAATCCATCTTCTGCAACATTAACACCAACCCCACCACGTTCATCACGTCATTGTGTCAACCTACTCAAATATTGTGGAATAGTGTCATTCTTCTACATCTTGATATTTCAAATTATATCCTTGACTTCTATCCTATGGTCACTATTATTCTTGAACAATTCTGTAATTTCTTTCCACATTGTGAATGGAGTTTTTTTCCCATGGATATTTGAGACAATGTGATCTCGTACTCCCTCCAAGATTATTCTCCTCGCCTTGGCTACATCTTTCTTCTATTGAGAAATGTTCTAGGCATCAGAAACTTGTGGTTTTGCAACATTTGTCATGATGTATTCTAACAAGTTGTTGTCATCAAATTCTTCCTCCATGTGATTCTTCCATATGATGAAATTAGAGGTGCCTTCTAAGGCATACTCTAGCATCAACCCATTGAAGATCATCTTCTTAGCTCTAAAAAGATCCTTCTACATTGAACTCAAAATTGTATCCTCTTGATAAACAGCTTCGAAATTCTTGTTATACTGTGAATCCTACTCTAATACCATGTAGAAATTATGGTGTAGATGTGCAACTACTCATGAAGTTTTAATCAAAATCATAAGACACAAACCTACTCTACTACTCTGCAAAAGTTAATTCACAATTTACAACAAAAATTTCATGCATGAAATAATAAATAACATACATGCACACAATATTTTTCCTCGGGAAAGAAATATGATAAAAAACCCAATTCCTACTTGCATTAATCTGATGAATTGAGATGTATTAAAATTTCTTTTCTCAACTGAGCACAACCTGCAAGTGAATAGCCTATATATATGCTCACTGAGAAGCTCTGACCTAGACTTAGTCAATTTTTTGTTTTTCTTGAGTCCCTATTTCCTTATGAAATTAGTTAAAAAATTAAGCCCCTATTATTTATGAATTTCTCCAAAATGGATTGCACAATTCCCAAGGTCGATCATCGGACTGCATGCAACACCTGTACACTCAAGGCTATTCTACAATTGAGGTTACACTACCTTGGAATATTCACCACAGTTGGGGAACTCGAATTCTCTGCATTCACTAGATATTTTGGGTTCATTGATCAGTTAACTGAATGATCACTGATTTTGACTAAAGTCCCACTGCACAACTGACCTTCCACTAGTTCCTCCAATAGTTGGACTAGTTTAACTAAAAATAACTTGAGATAACTAACATTGATTGCTACACATTAGCAATCACACATGATTAATTGAACTCTACCTCTTCCAAATAGAATTTATTGAGTAAAGTGAGTGACACAAGCCATGTCACAGAAGTTAAGTGCATCCAAGTTGTATGTTGATGTGGAATTTCAAATTTTCTCAATTTAATCAAGGAAAAACCAAATTGAGAATTTATTGCTACCTTTGTTAACATAAATTTTCTTATTTGATTTAGTAGAGGTTCACCATGAGAAACTATATTCATTGTGTCAATCTAAAACTCCTAATTTATTTATTTATTGGTTATAGTTTAATTATTTTCTGTTTTGAATTTTTTTTTGGCATATTTCTGGTCAAATTTGTTTGAAATTCAAAATGCATTTTTAATAACAAAAAACATTTTTTTAAAAATGATTTCACTAAATTCCTAAGAAAAAAATTAAAATCTAAAATAATTAAAAAATAATTTTTTTACCATAAAAATTATTTATAATAAATATCGGGGGAGATTTTAAGGATGGAAGTTGATCTTAAAGTTTAGAATTGCAAATTTTACTAGTCCCTACTATTCAAGTTATAATCTTTTTGGTGATATTTTTGTAGAAATATTTAGATTTCCAATGATTTTATATTTATAGATATAATATTTTGAATCATTTTAAGGTAAAATAATGGTTTACTATAAAATTGGGCGAGTCATTTTAGAAAAAAATGGCAATTGACGAATCTTGTTTTGGAAAAAGCATGGAAAATTAGCCCACCTACAAATATTAGGCCCTGCAATTTTCCTTCATAAAAATACTACCATTGCAACTAACGTATACAATGAAATTAAAAAATATAATTAAAACATAAATTATAGTTTTTTGTGTGCTTTTCAAGGGTTTTCTTAGTGGTTTTCTAAGATTTTTTTGGTCTTGAAGGGTTTTCTTGGGGGTTTTCTAGGTTGTTTTTTGTGGTTTTCAAGGGTTTTCTTGGTGGTTTTTTTTGTTTTCATGGTGGTTTTTGTGATTTATGTTTTTTAGTTTTTGTATTGTAGTTTTTTTTTCAAATTAATTTATTTATTTTGTAAAAAACACTTAAATTAAAGAGACAAAAATGACAGGGAACCTATGCTCGTTTGAGCTTATGCATTGTTGGCAAGGTTGATGGGTAGCTGGATCGAGTTCCTCTATCTCAGTCGAGCTTAAAAATATTTCATCGAACTCCTTTTTTTCTCTTGATTTGAGAAAATTTACTTGCGCAGATCATGGTTGTGGTTTTTAATAAGAAATAACACCTTATCGAGCCAAAGCACTCGATGGAGCCATAAATCTCAACCAAGCCTCTAAATTTGGTTAGAAAAGGGCTCAATCGAGCATCCATTTTTCTCCAAAACACACCCTCACTTTGGCAAAAAGTGTAACCTAGCTCTATGCGCTCACCCAAATATTATTTTACATAAATGTTGTGAAAATAAATGGTATCTATGAAGAATGCATGTTGAAGGATTTTTTTGTATTGTTTCATGATAATTGATGCAACTAGAATGCAGTTTTGTATTTGAGGATTTTTTCAAATATCAGATAAGATAAAGCTAAAATTGTAAAATTCCAGGGCATCCACTTAACCTTCCAAATAAAAAATATTGATTTATTTTTTTCTTCCCATATTTACAGATGGTATGTTGGATTTTTGAACAAATTAGTGAAACTTATTATTCTTGATTGGAAAAAAAGTACAAATCAAGAGGGCTCAGACAATTATTTGTACATTTAGTAGTTTTCAATTGAGTATAAAATTTATTAAATTTACCCATTATTAAAATTTATAAAATATTATATACCTCCCTACATATGGATATGGATGTAATAAAAATATGAAACCAGAGCCTTAGGAAAGGTACCCACTAGTGCATAATATAATTGATACAACACAGAACCCCATCAGTCAAAAGCATAGTATATTATGAAATTATCAGAGTATAAAGTACAAAGTACAGACTAAACTGTTAAGATATTATGTCAAAAAATAGCATGCCAATATGATATTCATATATATATATATATATATATATATATATATATATATATATATATATATATATATATATATATATATATATATATATATATATATATATATATATATATTCATAGTACATATCAAAGTGCAAAGATACAGATTGAAACCCTAGGGATGAACAATCACTCTGCAACCATGGCGACCGCCATGATCTAAGGTTTGGAAGTTTCAGTGTAGGATGCCCTTGAAATACCTCCATCCTCACCCTTGAGGATGCATCCACACTCCTAGAAATCCTATTGGCTCACCCATGACAGAAACCAGTGGGGGGACAGCTGCTCCCCCCTCCTCAGGCTAGCCTCCCACAAGAGTGGTGACAGGGTCTGACATCGATCGTCAGTAGAAC
Source organism: Pinus albicaulis (assembly GCA_034641835.2). Taxonomy (NCBI): domain Eukaryota; kingdom Viridiplantae; phylum Streptophyta; class Pinopsida; order Pinales; family Pinaceae; genus Pinus; species Pinus albicaulis. The sequence goes on along the minus strand of CM076584.1, from coordinate 211,082,452 downwards.
TATGGCATGCTTCATGACACAATCGGGGTCACTCCCACAATGATACCGAACTCCACAATAGAAGCATAATAATCAAATATCACCTCATCCACATGCATACCCAAAGCTACAACAAGAACGATGATCGAGCTCCCTATGCACAAAATCGATGAAAGAATCCAATTCATGAAGGATCACACATTGATAGGAAAGTTCATGGGTTTTTCGCTCACAGAAAAAGCCCTCTTAGGATGGATTGCCTCCAAATGGAAGCCCAAGGGTCATAAGGACCTTCAACTATGCACCAAAGTCTTCTTTAATGTGATATTCACCTGCATTGAAGACAAAAATCAGATCATGGATGGAGGGCCATACTTCTTCAACTTGATAGGTTTATACCTACGTAACTGGGTAGAACGCTTCAATACAGACAAGAAAGATCTCACATGGGATCTATTATGGATCCGAGTCTACGCCCTCCCCTAGTACTACTGGGATGAGTTGACTCTACGAAACATAGGCAATGTCCTAGAAGAATTCATCAAAACAACAGAGGAAACAAATATCAACCGACATGCAACATACCCATGAATTTGCATCTACATGAACATCACAGAGTCGCTCCCTGGTGAGGTAAGACTATTGCATGATTATTTTGAATGGATTCAAACTGTATATTATGAACATGTTCCCTTCATATGCCGGAGGTGTCAGCAAAATGGCACCTATTCAGAGATTTCCCCCTAAATAAAAAGGCGGAGCTAACAATGAATCAAATGACCAAGCTACTAAAGGGTTTATGAAAGTAGCAAGCAGGAAAAGGCACAACAAGAGATCCAAATCTAATCAGAACAAAAAATCCCCAACCACAAGAAACAACTTCGAAGTCCAAGCTCAGTTGAGTGAAAAATAGAATGAAACTCCCAACGATACATAGCGATCCTCATAGGAGCAACCCTAGATATGAAAGACACAACAAGCCAATATTCAACGGAAAGCCATTCTGAAACCCCAAACCCCCATACATGCAGGGCACAAATCTACAATGAAAGGAAAAGGAATTACACTGGACCCAATCCTAGAATCCATGGAGGAAGAGCCAGAAAGCATTAACTTTGGGGGCCTTGATCTCATAAGGTTAGAGGATGCATGCAAAAAGAAAGAATTTCTCTCAATACCCTAGCAGCAGATCTCAAAGTTGGAAGAAATCCTCACTTGAGCACAACAACTCTGCTCCCTGGGCATTCAAAGCAGTATGCTCTTGAATAAAAAATTCATATTGTAATAATCTCGCAAACGAGGCAGAAAAAAATATATGTAGAGAAAAATCGAAATGGGCAAAGAGATGGTAGAATCTAGGAGATTCCCCAAGTTAACTTGATTCTATTCTGTCATCCCCAACCCCCGTCAATGAATATCATTTCGTGGAGTATCATAGGGATCAATATCCCCACAAAGCACAGGATCATCAAAAAAAATAATTACTAAGGAACACCCTGTAATTTTCTACATGCAAGAAACCAAATGCTGTAGCTCTACTCTGGAAACAATCTTCAAAGGGACATGGAAAGACTGAAAAAAACTAGTGGTGGATGCCAATGGAGCTTCAGGAGGATTGGAAATCATTTGGAACCCCCACATCATCACCCTAGAAAATTTCCATGCCAATAGACACTTCATTCAAGCCAACATTCACTTGATTGGAACAACCATCCATGGACTGCTCACGAACTTCTACTTCCCCCAGAATATCCAGCAAAAAACAGAGCTTCTGGAGAACATTTTTGATCTCAATAACCAGTCAACTCTACCTCTATGGTTTCTTAGAGGAGACTTCAATATGATAACCAATCTACAGGGAAAAAAAGGGGGAAGGCAACATCTAGATACAGACAACACTGGGTTCAAGAACTTCATCCAATACAATCACCTCATAGGTCTACAAACCTTCAATGGCATATTTACTTGGAACAAAAAAAGAGGAGGCACCCAGTAGATCACCTCCAAATTGGATCATTTTCTCATCATGTAAGACTTTATACATCTAGGGGGAGATCTTATAGCCACCATCATTCTGGCCGCTGCCTCAAACCACTGGCCGATACAACTATAATGGCTTAGACCAGGTACACCCATGCCTAAACCCCTTCTTTTTTGAACATCATTGGCTAAGACATCCAGGCTTCAAAGAACTCATCTCACATTGGTGTTCCTCCCTTACACCACCCCAAGGCACAAAAATGTATCAGTTCTAAACAAAGTTGAAGAAGCTCAAAGGAAAACTTAAGGTGTGGAACAAGAACACCTTCAACAACATCTTCAAAGATAAAAGAGAGTTGGAAGAGAAAATGAAGAACCTACAATAAACAATCATCTCAGAAGGACGCTTAACGGACTCAGAGAACAAAGAGAAATTACTAACAACCCAGCTGGAAGAAAGAAGAAGCCAGGAAGAGATCCTATGGAAACAAAAATATAGGATATGTTGGCTCAAAGATGGAGAAAGAAACACAAAATTTTTCCATCGCTCCACCATTCAACACTGGATTCACAGTAGAATCATAGTTCTCAAAAACCCAAATGGGGAGCGTTTGGAAAAGCAAGAGGATATCATGGAGTAGTTGCGCAATCATTTCATGGACATCCTCCAAGAACCCAACATCTAGTGGCATGAAGCTATAGCAAGAATCACTCAGCACATACCCAAACTGGTCACGGAAGAACACAACTGGATGTTGCTCAAAGAAACCACTCTGGTAGAAGTTGAACAAACAGTCTTCCAACTAAAATAAGGGAAAGCTCCTGGCCTGGATGGATTCACTGTAATTTTCTCAAATGGTAAAAGTAGGAATATAGAAAAAAATGCATGAAATAGGAGTGTAAAACATCACATAAAGATATGAGACCAATATGGAGCTTCTTTATTCATTGTAACAATAGAAAACATGTACAAAATAATAGGGCACAAAACATATAACAAGATCCAACAAGCCTCCAATAGATAAATCCCCTCAATAATGAGGTGTTGTTACTACAAAAAATGTCGGAAGACTGCTACAGTGCAGTCATAGGTGCACTGCTACAACAAATGAACATAAAAAATATGAATGGCTAATATATGCCTCAAAATATACAACAAATTAAGATCTAGGCTCTATACAACCTCCAACAAAGACCCAAGAGGGTTTTCAGAAATACACCAATATACAAGATGTGAACCAAAGCCCTAGGGCTAAAGATCCAATACAAAAATATAGCTAGAAAGATGTGGCTGATCTGATATGGCAAATAATATAGCCTCCTCCAATAGACTCTCTAGATGAAAGGCTCATCGCTTCACTAGAAAACCTTCTCCCCCAAATGGTGTATTGAAACTACGCCTGCAACTCCTCCCTAAAATAACGCAGTCCAAGATTGAAACTACGTTTTAGGGGAAAATAATAATGTGGCCTAGTGCCAAATGCTACAATAAGGCTCAAGGGCCTTCCTTACTAGCCTCCAAAAGGAAGGAAACCTTCCTCCATTGAAAATCTAGATTAGAAATCACTCAGATGTAGAATAAAGGTAGAGCTTGGCCTAATGACTTAATGTGGAAATATAGTGCAAATACTCTTCCTGAGTGGAAACTAGAATTTCCCCAAAGATAGAGGTGGGATTCCCAGTCAGGAAGACCCTGTGCTAAACAACACTACAATCTTAGCTAAACAATTGAAGAGAGAAATAAGTCTAAACAGACCATAAAATCCAAAATATCAAAAAATAACATAATCATCTATGGCTACCATCCTCTTCCTTTTATAAGTGGTGAGCTTCCTCACCCTTGGCCCCACTCATTAAAGCCACTATCTCCATGGATGAGATCTCCCTCCAAATTTGCAATGTCCCTCAATAAATGTCCACTTCTCCATAACAACGTTGTTGATTTGGTCAAAGTTGACCCAGTCTTCATGCTCCAACCCCTTTTCACACACAAGGTGCTTAATTAAGCTGCTAAGATGACCTCCTTTCACATTACGAGTGATTTTATTCCTATTAAGGAGATTTATGGGTCCCCATACCGTATTATTCATCAAACAAAGAAGCACAAACAAAGTTTAATATTCTAACTAGCTCATGGCTAATTGGGAATATTACAGTCCTCCCCTCCCAAATGTTTCTTGTCCTCAAGCAAATGTAAATGTGAGTGTTGTAACTCTTCTCCTCCTTCCTTGGTGAAACCTCCATGTGATAAGCTCTCCTCATATACCAAGTGTCTTCCAATAAATCCCTCCATGAATTGCTCCTCCCAAGTACTCATGAGATGCAAATGAATCATCCCACAAGGAAGAAAAAGACCCAATGAAGTAATCATGGTTTTCCCAATGTTATCCCTGAAACATGTAGCATAAAAAACATGGAGAATCTCTCTCCCAAAGGGCACATCCAATCCTTCCATCCTTCCTCAATTCATTCCCATAATAAGAATAAGAACATCATCAATGTATGGGATCAAAACCAAGTACACATAGGCTGCCATGCACAATCATGGATGTGGATCATAGTCCCACATGTGGAACCAATGCAGTATATCTCCTAAATGCCTCAGATAATGATATGGTAAGTCGCTTCCACACCACTTACTTGTTGCCATAGTCTTCTCAAAAGTTTTGAGAAGGTTAGTAATGTTTGTTGCCATTGGTGCACACCCGTAATGATATGTCATCTCCCTATATCCTCCTAGGGAGTGGCCATGCTCAACACTGTTTATGGCCCAAAGTTGGCCATTAAGTTTATAAGGAATAATTCTCCCACTTGGAGTAATGGCCTACACATATATGGTAAAGGAATGCAAATAATCATCAAGTAAATAATTATGCATGTAAACATGATCCTTGCCATAAACCTTGCTCATACCAATGGAGTGGCTCATAGATAGACCCCCTCTCATTCCCATATAGGAAAGAGGTGGTTTTGATAACTCCCTCAAAGAGTTATGTATCTCCTCCATCTCCACATAATCCATGCATCTCCTCAAATGCTGATATATCTCCTCTTCAAAGCCTTCCCAAGTATATCCCTCCATGACAGTATGGTATGCTCTAATGGAATAAGTGTGGATGACGAGAAAATATTCATGTGCTGCATGTAGTAACTTCTCCTTGAGCTTGGAAGTTCTAGATAATAATATTCTACCATGATAGTAGATGACCTCATCTCTAACTGAATATTCCTCCTCTAGTAGCTGGTCATCAAGTATCATGCAAGTAAAAAGATCCTTGGAATAATCCACCAATAGCTGGGATTTCCAATATGGATCTATCCTCCAAAGTGATAGCGTTGATGATCTATTATATAAAGCATTTGTCATGTGGCAGCTCCCTTCTTTGATATCTCCTATGCCAAAGTCACATACTGGAAGGCTGCTATCCTCCCTCTGTTGCTCCTTTCTCGTCACAAGATATAATGTGAGAGTGGGTAATGATGATGTTGGGAGAATGTCTCCCTCCTCCTTGAGTCTGTTAGGGTCCCTTAATAATAGGGTTCATAACTTTTGAATTGACTATAATTAGTCTTGTAAATATGCACATACCTTGCTTTCTGCAAGTTGTTTTCCCATATTTGAAGATAATAAAAAATGAAAAGAGGGTAAAAAAGTCCTAAAATAAAGATCAAATGACTTGAAAAGAAAAACATCATAAAGAATAAAAATGGACCCCAAACACAAAAAGGAAATAAGAATAAGACATGAAAGTGATGCAAGTCAAAATGCCACTATTTTTACTTTTATTGCGAAAATAATGATTATGTGTAGCTTGTTCAAAATGACATAATCCATGATGAGCTAAATAGTTTAAACTTAAATTTTTCATGCTTTGAATTTCATGTTTATAGATAGAGAATAAAGATTTGTCAGACAATTTAAACTTGACAAATCAGTAGATAGTTAGAGAATAAATGAGGAGCTCAACAGTTTAAACTGAGTCCTCAGATGAAATAAGGTTAGAATTAGATATTTTATGCTTTAAAAGAAAAATGGATTTAGGGTTGCAAGCTCAAATGCACCCATGCAAATAATGAAAAAATGATAGAATAAATTATGGGTAGGTAGAAATAAGTTTTACAAGGCATGTAATAAAACATCATCTAGCAAAATTACTAATTTCCCTCCCCTTAAAGTATTCCATTATTCAAAAACTTCAGTTAAAAAGGCTCAGAGCATTTTTCTGACTTTTGTTGGGACCGGACCCAAGGCTTAATAACTGATTGGTAATAAGTATTGGATTCCCTTCATAAAAATCCATTCCCTCAACATTATCACCCTTTTCCTAAGACAAAAACCCTTTTCCTAAGTTAAAACACATTTTTTCTTAGCGAAAGTAAAAACCCCCCTTAACTAATCTCATTTCATGCAAAAACATTCAAAAAAAAAAAACCCAAAAATACTATTTATCTTAAGTACTAAGTGTAAATGCTTTAAAAGGGGCCATTATTGCACCCAAATGCTTATTTTACACTTTAATTAGCTCATTTATATGTATTTCCGCTCATTCATTTTCATATTAACTTTAACTTATTTTATTAATTCCTTATAAATAGCACCCCCCCCTCGTATTTATATTAATTAATTTATTAAATACCCCAAAACCCACTTAAAATGTTTAAACCTATGGTTTTAAAACCCACGCGGCATATATCCACTCTTCCCCATAGGTTAAAACATATATATTTTATTTTAACCCACCCTACAGTCGCAATACACATGTAAATCCTTTATTTTCCGTGTAAAACCATATTATCCGCCTATCATATTAATACATTACATTTTATGTTTAAACTAAAATTAAACGTATTAACCCAATCTCACCACATATAAATCTCTCAGGCCCCATGCCCCATAAATAAAACAACTCCATCGCTAGATCTCCACCATTCACATCTCCTCCGTCAGATCCGATGAACCACATGTAAAATCACATTTTCAAAAGCACGGTCAATAATCCATTTCAGATTTGCGAAATGGGTAGTATTTCCCTCTCCTCTCTCCTTCATGCATCTATTTTTAATTGGATCACATTCATTCTCCAAAAACCACAAATCATTCTCCAGCGTAGCGATAAGCACTGGTCGTATTTGACCTCCCGGCGCCAAACAACCTCCATTTCGATTTGACCCACATTAACTGGAGAACATTGTCTAAACCTAAAATCTCTATAAAACTTCATATTCGTGTAGTTTAAAACTTTTCTGTGTTTTTATGCTTGTTTAACCCTTTCTGACTGAAAGAAAATATGTCATTGCTCTGTTTACATGCTCGAAGAACCTAAAATCCATAAAGATTGTTGTTGTGATCGCATAAAGACTCCAGTCTACATCCAAAAGACTTCAACAGTTTTAGAAAGCTCCACAACGACTTATAAACCCTATTTCAAGTCAAAAATACCTACAAAAACATGTATTTTTCAAAGAAAATACCCTCCTTTCATTTGAAAAGAGCTATATCTGCGAACCTAAGCTTTGTAAAGCATGTTTGTCTACCAAAATACCCTTATTTGCCTTCAAAAATCATATTTGTTGTAGAAACCCTAATAAAACCATGATTTTGAATACTATAACCTGATTTAAAACAAAATTAAAGACAGTTTAACCTTTTGAAAACCTTAAAGAACTTCTGATTGATTCAAAAACCCTTTGCAAATACTCAGAGTCCTTATGTACATGAATTAAATTTTTTTAGTCCCATTTTACCCAATAAATGAGTTAAAAACCCTTGCTATACCTTTCTAAGTCTATAAGAAGGTTTGAAGATTAATTTTGGAACTAAATTGAATATTTGAAGCATAGAAAACCAGAGTTTACCTATTTACTATTCAAAAAAGATCTCTGTCATACTAGAAATACCTTCTGTAAACAGTCGAAGCTTACAGAAGAGTATAAAAAACCTAAAAGCAGAGTTTTTAACATTTAGAAGGTCAAAATTGTCAAAACAAACCTAGAAATGGCTTCTAAAAGCACCATTGTTATAAATCCGCTACAACCTCCTATTGTAGATGTTAAGCATACACCTCTAGCTGATGTTAAATACAAAATAATTGATCCAGTAATTGACTTTAATCTACTAGATATCCACTGCTGGAGTCTAGAAAAATCCTTAGATCAGGGAGATGAAGTTCAGATTTGGGAATCCAGTTTACCCAAATATGTAGTTCCACATACTCATCAGTGTCCAGAAGTCATTAGGCTATGTCAAACCTACTATTCCCCTGACCAAAGAGCTATGGTTGATGCTAACAAAGTGTTGGCAATATGATGTAATGTGTTGTCCTTTATGGAAAACTACTTGATGAAGTTGTCCTTGATGGAGACCTACTTGATGAGTTGCCTATGATAAGCAACCTATGTGTTAAAGATGTAAGAATGATGTAGCTACATATTATTTCAGATGAGACAGAGAAAAGAATTCTAGTAAGTGCCAGAGAAATGATAAATATAATATGTCACAATGTATACACTACTTTTGTGAAGGCAACCCACATATGGATGCAATGTATACGCTACTTTTGTGAAGACAACCCGCATATACATTCAGGTTTAGCATATACACAGTTTTTGTGAAGAGAAGTTGCGTATACATGTGGAAATGAACGCTCCAAGTCACTTATGCCTTTTGCGCTCTAAAATTATGATACCAATGGGCATTACCATGGTATTAGCCCACAGTATTCAGCGTTGCATTGTCTATTTGATTCTGTCTAAGAATACCATTGGAAGTTGAGTGGTTTTGACTCATGGTATTGGTAAAATCTAAATCTATATAAGGAGAAGAATATCATAGTGCTAGGGGGGCATGTGTAAGGGTTGTTGATGAATAAATTTCTCTAAGGAATATCTGCATGGATGAACTCTGTTCTTAATTGATAGATCTGAATCTATGATGCACCCATGGATATAATGATGGTTCAAGATCTCTAGATCTGATGATGATGAATCTCTAGAATGACCAACTGAAGGAATGATGAAGAACTAGCACAAGTCTGCTGAAGAAAATGAATAAATTTGGGTAAGTTTTATAGATCTGGTCTATTCTGCAAAATTTATTTTTTACAGATCTACACGCTAGTTGGTTTCAAAAAAAGTGCGTATATACGCGGGTTTGCTTCATGAAAAGTGCGTATGGCAGTTAGGGTTTTCTAAAGAATAAAATACATAGAAGTATATGCGGGTTTATGTGCAGGAAAGTAAGTATGTACGTAGCTTTAGTGAAGAAAAGTAGTGTATGCTATTTGAATCAATGACTGTTCAGGGTTGAGTTTGTATCTGTATATCTATTCTGAAGTCTAGGTTATTTCTGAAGTTCTGGTCACAGTGTTTTCACTGTTCTAATTGAAGTATTGGGCAAAGTTTATGATTATTGATAAAGGGTTGTGTTGAATCTATTTGATCCAGTATGAAAATTGATGAAACGTAGTATGTAGTGGATCTAAGGGTTGAAGCCTTCAGTATGGAAGTAGAAGCTTCCTGCCAATAGAAGTTGGTGTTATGTTCAGGGGGTTGAAGCTCCCTTCTAGGAGTGGCTAGTAAATGAGATCAGGGGTTTGGAGCTTCCTTCCAGTAGCAACTGGTAAATGAGTGAAGATTGCAGCCCTCTGCAGGTAGAAGCCTGCGTATTGATATGAGTCTGCATTAGTACAATGTTGTAAACAACTTTCCATATAATATATATTGAAGACAGAGATGACAACAACGGTGGTTTTCTCCTGAATTGGGTTTCCACCTTAAATACTGGTGTTCATGTGTGTTCTACTTGTGTGATGTTTTATACTACTGTTATTGCACATTTTTCCTGTTTATCTAACCTGATGCATAACTGGTAAATCTGTTTTAAAGTCTGTTCCTGAGATACTTTATAAACTAGAAATTTGTATCTGAATACGTGAGTTTCTTTCAGCATATCCACGTGTATACATGATTTCACTCCATAAAATCCACGTATGCAATTCTGTAAAAGAAAATTTTAAAGTCAAGATATAAGCTCTAAATACTAATTCATCCCCCCTCTCAGTATTTTTCCCAACATAAAGAAGTATTATTCAATATTACTGCAGAATCTATAAACCTAATGCTTTAGTTGAAACCAAATCCCAATGAAGTCCCATTATCCACAGAAGCTCTTACAAAGCTTTATATTAAGTTAGAATTTCCTAAGACATTTCTGATCTTCCAAACATTGATGCCTGCATATGTTGAAATCCCAAAGATTAACCCTCCCTATTCATCTTCCAAATTTTCTGAAGGATCAAGGCATGCCATTTCAATGTTATCCTTTATCCTTGGTTATATTACTAATGAGCACATTGATGAGTCTTTTCTTGGTTTTCTATCCACTTTTGTTCTTGGTCAACCTCCTTATGTCATTTATAATTATGCTAAGTACATAGCTGATAGTATCCATGATCAGCTGGTAAAACTTCCCACTGAAGGTGTTTTTAGATACACATCCTTCTTCTTTCATATGTTCCTTCACTTCCAAGCAGATAAAATTCCAATAACCCTTCAGAAATTGGATGTAGAAGGTAATCCATTGTCAGTCACTTTCTAGAATTCTCTAATCAGAAAAGAATCAACAGAGTTCACTTATGTGGATTTCATAGATTTTTTTTTCATCCATTGATAAACATGCTATCAAATAGTGTACAGCCAAGGATAAGAAATGAGATAAATAAATTGTTACAACTGTCATAGCAAAGCAGAACTGGATATTGGTACCTTTACCAAAATCACACAAAGATTAGAGTCTATGGGTCAAACCTCTTGCCCTATAAATTTCCAAAATACTTGCCAATGAGAGTGTTTGCCTTAGAGTACACAAGTCAAATCCTAAACTCAGACTCTACAAACTTCTTGGTTGCTAAAAATAAGACTCAATTCAAATTGAATGACTAGATGGGTCCTTTTGTTTGCAATCATAAGGAGGCAAGTGTAGAGGCACCAAAACAGTTGCTGGAATATAAATTTTAAGAAAGTTTCTTGTGGAATTATGATCCTCATGGAATACTTACTAAGATGAGGGTAAAATTAAAATTAACCCCTTATATTCATGATAAAAGGCCAGAGATTGAACAATTTTCCAATCAAACATAATGGCTGGACAATAATTTAATGGAAACAGTCAAACAAGGTGATACTAGTCACACTTTGAAGACTCTAAATCAAGAGGATAAAACCACAAAGAGAATCATAGAAGAAGTCACCTATACAGTTGAAACAACAACAGAGACTAGATTCAAGATCATATATAATAAGAAACCTAAGCTTAATCTAGTGAACAAAGAAAAGGAAACAATTAAGGTTATAGATGAAGAAAATCTAGAGAAGAACACAGATGCTTCTATAGTTATTGAGAATGAGCAGGAAAATGATACTTCAAACACTCAGGTGATTGAAAAACAAAAAATCAAGGAGGAATCCTCATCACAACAAGAAGAGAATACAGATAGTGATATCAAAGAGAAATATAAAGAAATCAAGGCCAATAATGAAGAGTTAAAAAATGAAATCTATTCATAGTATCTGAAGCAGACTCCAAGAAATCAAAACAGGTTGCTCTCAACCTTTGATTACACCAATAAAAAGTTTCTAATGACAGAGCTACAACCAATAGTGCCTAAACCTACAATAGTAGCAGATTATAAGAAAGTTGACTTTGAGGTACCAATATAAAACATTCATCCCTTAGATAAAAATTGAGTTTCATAAGAAAAGCTCTGAAATGCTTTATTATACTATGAAAAAAAAGGCCATGAGTGCCTAGAAACTTTAGAACACTATAAGAAATTTGAGAGATCATACTAGGATTGAAAAATCCTCCTCTTATGCTAAAGACAATAGAATCAAGTCTTTAGAAGTACTGGTAATTGAGGTAGGGTATGACCCTTCAAATGTAAAGGCTGCAGAAGAATTGGTGAAAAATAAAATGTTGACATTGCAGCACTTAGAATGAAATTAAAACTGCCTCCAACAAAACATCCACATGCAAAAGAAATTGTGCAGGAGGCAGATCTGAAAGATGAGATGATGAATCTCATACTCCAAATGACAACACAGATTAAGGAAATGGAGATAGAAATGGACAATATTGTCCAAGAGAAAGAAGCTACAAAATCTCAAAGTGTTCCTCCTACAGTCATCCCCATGGTAACTACAACAGTTCCTTCAACTTTAGTAAAGGAATTGGCACCAAAAGTCCCATTGGCCACAGATATGTCAATGACTTCTTCCACTACTTCTGCTACTGAATCATCTACTTCAGCAACAACAAACAGATGAGGCAAGCAAGCTCATTAAAGCTATGGGAGATATGTCAATTCAGAATAATGAGATCAATAGGTTGAAAGAACAAATCAAGAACTTAGAAGATGCCAAGAAATTAGCTCAAATCAATGCTAAAACAGAGGAACAGAAAGACAAAAGGTTAAGTGAGCAGTTGAAGAAGGTTGAAGCAAAATTAATGTTGAAAGAACCAATGGCTTACATAAAAAATTAGTTGTGGTCCAAAATCATTGATTCAATCAATGATACTTGGACTTCCATTCAGGTAATTTATGAACAAAAGGACTTGCTTAAAGTAGGAAAAGAAGAAATTGTGAAGACAAAGGAAGAGATTGGTGCCAAACCAGAAGAGTCCCAAGAAATAATCAAGCTTCTCAACACCAAAAATAAGCAAGAATTGGATGAGATAGGGATAACTGATAGAACTAAAACAATTCTTGAAGTGAGAAAGGTAATTTCAAAGAAAAATTTGATGAAGCAACTACAAGAGAAGTGTCAAAACATGGCTTTACCCATAACTAGATTCATGGTAAAGTTTGAGATATTAAGGAAAAAAGGTTTGCAAAACATTCTTGTTATAAATGATAAACTAATGAAGCAAGAGGATTACAACAAGAAGATCAAATATTTTTCCAAATATCAAGTAAACAAGGTAGATTGGCAAGGAGTACCTACAGGCAAAGTAATGCATAATATTATTGAAGATTTGTTTTATTTACAACATGAGATAAAACATCTCTTAGTGGTCAAACCAACCTTTGTTAGATACAGAAAGGCTAATGAAAATTTCAAAAAACTTACCAAGATCAAGTTACTTGATGAAGAATTCTGGAAAAAGCTTACTGACTTAATGTAAAAGATAGTTTAACAGTGAAAGAGGATGAAAAACAAAGTGTTGTTTTTACACAGTAAAAACATATTTTCTACAATAGTAAAATGGTCCAACAACAGATGAAAGAGTATCAGTGGTTAAAAGCAGGGATAATTTTAAGGATGGAAAATCATCTTTAATTTTAAAAAATTGGCGAATCTCACTAGTCCCTAATATGAAAACTATAAAATGTTTATTGATGCATTTGTAAAATTATTCAAATTTATAATGATATTATATATATTTTCTATATAATGTTGGCGATTTTTAATGTAAAATAATTTTATATTGTAAAATTTGGGTGAATCATTTTTATAAAACAATGGAAATTGGTGAATATTTTTTTTAGAAAAACCATGGAAAATTAGCCCACCTGCGAATATTAGCCCCTAAAATTTTCCATGGTTAAAAGGTATTGGAAAAAGAGTATCAGATTAGAGATAAAGCTTCAAAACAGACTGAAGATCTGTATGAAAGCATTGAAGACAACACAACAACCAGATGCAACCAAATCCAAACAACATTACTATATTATTTTAATAAGTAGGACAACTTGCAAGTTGTTAAGCAACTGTCACTATCTTTTTGTAATAGATAATTTATTTTTCTTAGAAAATTCCTATGATTTTTCTAAGATATTTTGTATCACTTTTTGTATAAATACTTCACTCTTTGAAGTATTATTGTGGAATAAATTGCTGAAGATTTCTATATTCAATATTTTTGTACCTGAAGGGATTTTGTACCAAGTTTCAAGTCAGCAGGCTGGATCAAATCAATAAAGCATCATGTTTCAGGATTCATGTGTTGGGCCAGCTTAAGTGAAGTACTTTATACTGTTATTTGTTAAATCTTCTTATGTTTTCCATTCATACATACATGTGTTCTAAATTTTAATGTGAAATTAGGAAGTGATATATGAGAATTTGTTAAAAGCACTATGTTATTTATTGGTTTTCATTTTGATGTTTTCTGCTGATTTCTAGAGTAGGTAACCCTTAATTGCTCCCTCTTCGAATGGCCTCTGTTCTCTTCACTCCTTATCTGGATCAAAGAATCCTTGATTTCTCTTTATCCCATTTAAACCACTTCACCAATTAGCCTCAAAGATCTTGAGTGACTCTGCTATCTTGCCCTGAAAATATTTGACTTTAGACCTTGATCCTGACCTATCTACTTGACACATTGACTCCATTTTCCCAATGGAAAAACATATCTATCACTATCCATCTCAATAAGTGATTTTTCCCACCAAATATCAAAACCAAATTACCCCTTATAACTAGCCTAAAATCATATATTAAAACAAAGTTAAATATTATAGGGAGAGCCTTCTCTAAGCCTTAGGAAGGCTAGATCCTAAAGCTTGAAAGTAGGTCTGTGGTTACCTCTAATATTATTTAAACTATAAATCAAAATCTCACAAATTTGAGAATTATTAGAGTGATAACATACTGGCGACTCCACTGGGGAACTAACCAATCCTCAGTTTTTATATAGGTCTTAAAGGAAATATTTATATTATCTTTACACCTTAAAGACTGTTGTAAAAATTTGTGAGTATATTTTCATTAAAAAACTGTAATTCTAGCTTCCAGAAGAGTCTACTATACCAGGTCAAATCTAGATCCAAAACCTGTTGTCATAGTAGATGATCCAGAGAGAATTGAAAAAAAGAATAAAAAAGTAGAAGATTTAGGTAATAAAGTTTCCTTGGTTAGAGAAAATTCCCTTCCAAAACAGTTAGCAACTATACAAGACATTGATTTTGACTTAAATTTTGAACATTCTTTATTCAGAAACAAAACAGAAAGTGATTTAAATAGCACTGTTATAGATCCTAATTTTATTTCATCTCTTGAAATTAAACACGAAACTGTTTCAGTAGATTTTGAATCAAAGATATTTGAAGCTTATGATAAACTTGATGAAATAAATGCTACTATACTTAAGGAAATAGATGAAGCTATTAATCAACATTCAGTTGAATTAGCTGCATTATCAGCCTATACCCCTAAGCCTTCTACCACTCATTTAGATACTAGCCTTTTAGAGTCACAAGGTTCATCTCTTTTTACTACCACATCATCCATAATATCCACCAGACTCCATTCCACAGATCCATTTATTCCTAAACAACCATTCCAACCTAGAGTATTATTCCCATCCTCCACCACCTCATCTCCATCCACTAGTTTTCCTTCTGCATTTTCCAATGCATCATTCTCATCTCCTAGTACCTCTTCATATTTTCCAACTTCTTCTTTTGGTTTCTCAACAAAATTTGCTAGCACATCTTCCTATATCTGAGTTTCACCTGCAAGTTCTGCAACGACATCAGCAAGTGTTTCTAGCTCTACCCCAAGTACTTCCAACTTACCCCCAAGCCAATCTATAATTCAAGCCATGGCTACTAGATATGATCCCCTGATCCTTACAACCCAATTACATGACATGCCACAGGACTATCAAAGCAAAATACCTCAATTTGATGCAACCACTCATATACTACCCAACAACATGTGAATAAGATGACAAATTATTTTGAGCTTCATGAAATAGATGATTCTGATGTACAAATGAGACTTTTTGCTCACACATTAACTGGGGAAGTTAAAAAGTGGTTTAAAGGTTTAAATCCAGGTAGCATTAATAATTTAAGAGTATTTCATAGATTATTTTTGAATAAATGGGAAAAGAAGAAAAATTCATTGCAAATATTACCAGAATTTGAAAGCATTGAAAGAGAACCTAATGAGACAGTCCAAGATTATTGCACTAGATACAATAGTGTTTATAATTCATTTCCTGACAATCTCAAACCCACTCCAAACTCTGTTCTCCTCAAATTCCCTGATGGATTTGATACATACATAAGCTATCAACTAAGAGAAAGGAATCCTGAAACTTTAGAACAAATGAAAACAAATGTTATTAGTGTAGAAGCAAATCTGTTAGCAAAAAGAGATAGATTAAGGAACGAGAGGAGAGTAACAATAAAAAAAGAGTCATCTAGTTTAGATGTAAAAATATATCAATTAGCCAATAATTTAGAGAGAATTATGGATAGATTATATAATATATAAATGAGGCCACAATGAGATAACCAACATCAAGTTAGAAATCCCAACTTCAGGAAAAATACAAACACGGGAAAATATAGAGAGTCAGCACCTGACCAAACTATAAGACCACCTTTCCAAGAGAACTATGCTAAAGGTTCTCATCAGAATGATGATGATGAAGACACCCTAAATCTAATGGGTATAAATGAAGATAACACTATATTTCTTACACAATAAGATCAAGAGTTATATGATTTACAACAAATGCAATTATATTGTGGTGAATCATTTACTTACAAACAAGGTTATGATGTTACTATCAATGAAGTACATAAGCAATATGACCTTAGAAGAAAGAAAAACATAGAGCCTTATACTGAGAAATCTGCACAAAAACAAACTAAGAAAACAGTAGAAGCTCCTACTACTAAAGTTTTGCAAATTCTCCCTAGTGAAAACAAGCAAAACTCCAATTCATCCCAGAAAATTTCCAGCCCTAAAATTTCACCTAGTCTTAAAATTGTTGACATAACATATGAGGTTGTCCAAACATCAACAGATTCACAAAAATATGTTGTTGTAAAGACAATAAATTCTGCTAAAACAACAATTTTAGACTCTAAAACACCCACTGCTGATTTAGAATCAGCTGATCCAAAAGCTGCCACTATAAAAACAACTTCTGATTATTCAAAATCTGCAAAAACATCTACTGCTTCTCAAACTGTTCCTGAAGAAAAAAAACTAAAAATGTTAAAACAGTAGAAACACAAACTGAAAATGAGAAAACAACTGTAGAAAAAGAAGATAAACCTACTCAAACTACAGTTACTAAAGAAGAGATAATTCAGCTAAGTAAATCACAAGCTCCATTTAATATTCAAGTTGAAATTGCAAAATGAAAAATACCGATTCCTTTGACAGAATTGGTAAAACATGATTTGTACAAAACAACTATCACTGAAACCTCAAACATGAATGATGGAGAAGATTCAGTAAATCTAAATCATGATCAACCACCGTTGATTTTTGGTCCTGATGTTAATGGAAAACACCAAGATGGAGCAGTTCCACCATTTTACATTAGCTTGACTGTTCATGACCAATTATTACACAATGCAATGTTAGATTCATGGGCTTCACACAATTTAATGCCAAAAGAAATAATGGAAACCTTGAATTTAGATATCACTAGGCCTTACAAAGATCTCTTTTCATTTGATTCCAGCAAAGTCAAATGTTTAGGTTTAATTAAATATTTGTGCGTCACATTAGTTCAATATCCTTGTAAAAGCATACTCATGGAAATTTTAGTAGCTGACACCCTCCCAAGTATGGAATGCTCTTATCTCTCTCATGGGGAGCTAAATTACATGGATCTCTACAACTTTATATGTCATATGCAACCATATCAGTTTTTGGCCAACCTAAGAAACTTTATAGGGAAACATTTATGAAATATATGGTGAGTAGTGTAGAAAGACCAAGAAATTACCCAATTTACACTACGCCAATTGACATGGATTTATTTATCTTTTGCAACTCTGAAACTGATGTTAAAATAAAAACTGAACTAAAAGATAAAAACAAAACACCAGACAATGAAAACATCTTTCATGAATCATTATGGCACCTAGATTTTGATGGTTTAGTCAATAAATTAGGAGAAAGAGCAGGAGTTTGGATCACTAATATGGAAAACAATGGTGCAGAAGGCCATGCTTTCAGATTGAATTTTAAATGTACCAATAACATGGCTGAATACGAAGCTCTTATTTTAGGATTACAGATTGTTAGGAATTTAGGAGGTAAAAGAATATCGATTATGGGAGACTCAGAGTTAATTGTAAAACAGATAACTAGAGAATACTATGTTTATAATCCAAGATAAAGCCGATATGGAGAATATGTTTTAGTTTTGATCAAAGAATTTTTAGAATGTGATTTTTTTGCAATACCAAGAAAACAGAAAATACAGGCTCACTGCTTAGCAAGCTTTGCTAGCACCTATAATCTTCCAATTCAACCAAACTATAGATACACTGCAGAAATAAAACACAAACCAAATTCCTGATAATCTTAAATATTGGCAAATTTTCTCACAAGATGAATAGATATATAATTTTATGAATAATGAAGGTGAATTTCAAAATTGTAATATAGACACAGATTGTACCACAGATCAGAACTTAGATAGTGAAGATGATTTAAATAACATAGAGGTAAATAATTTAGGTTTTGTTAAACCTACAAAATTTAGTCAAACTGAGATAGATAATTTAGAACAAGTAGAGATTGAAGAGTTAGCAAATGATGAATATGATATTTTGAACTTAAAAGATAAATTTTCACCAAAATTCTCAACTCCTTTAGAAGATCTATTTGACTCTAATGATGTTGCAAGAAAACCTAAAATGGAGCCACTTAGATCTTATATTGAGGAATGTAATATTGGTACAAAGTTAAAACCTAAGATGATTGAACTTTCCAAAGCTTTACCTCAGGAAGAAAAAGAAAAATACATATCTCTTTTTAAGGAATTTCAAGATGTTTTTGCTTGGAGTTATGAGGACCTAAAATCCTATGACACTAGTATAATACAACATAAAATACCTATAAAATAGGACCAAAAACCTTTTAAACAAAATTTAAGAAGGATAAATCTTGTTTTGATGCCTTTAATTAAGAAAGAGGTAAAAAGAATGTATGATGCCCAAATAATTGCACCAACCAGATATTCTGATTGGGTTTCTAATCTAGTTCCCACTAGGAAAAGGACAGGAGAAATTAGATTATGTGTTAATTTCATAAATTTAAATAAGGTGTCCTTAAAAGATAATTACCCTTTACCAAAGATGGATCACATTCTACAAAGGGTAGTTGGTTCTTCCAGAATTTCATTGTTAGATGGATTTTCTGGATATAACCAAATTCTAGTCCAACCAGAAGACCAAGCCAAAACTTCTTTTACTACTCCATGGGGCACTTTTATGTATGTAAAAATTCCTTTTGGGTGAATGAATGCAGGAGCCACTTTTCAAAGAGCTATGTATATAGCCTTTGCAAAGGAGATTCATGAATTCCTAGTGATTTATTTAGATGACATCACTATATTTTCAAATACTGATTATAAACATTTGGATCATCTTAGGCAAGGATTTCTCAAATGCAAGAAATTTTACATCTCCATGAACCCTAAGAAAACGTTATTTGGATTGGAAGAAGGTAAAATTCTAGGACATAGTATATCTAAAGAGGGAATTAGAATAGACCCAGCCAGAATAGAGGAAATTCTTAACATTAGTCCTCCTAGGAACATTAAAGAGTTGCAAGCTTTTCTAGGTAAAATTAACTTCCTTAGAAGATTCATCTCAAATCTAGCTAAAATAATCAGAGAGCTTAACAATATGCTTAAAAAAATACTCAGTGCTTAAATGGAATATTGAAGCCAAGCAATCTTTAACCAAAACACTAGTCCTTATAAGTCCCGACTTTAAGAAAGATTTCATTATTTTCTCTTTTGCTTCAGAACACATTATTGCTGCAGTTTTATTGCAGAAAAATGACCAGGGATATGAGAATCCCATTGCTTTCTTTAGAAAATCACTCAAAGATGCCACTTTAAAGTACAATATAATGGAGAAACAGACCCTAGCTTTGGTAAAGGCCATTAAAGACTTTATAGTTACATTCTTTATTCACACATCATTGCCTATGTTCCAAATGCAGTTGTAAAGGATATTCTAACACAGAATGGTCCTGATGGTAAAAGAGGCAAGTGGATTACCACATTTTGGAATATGGCATATAAATAAAACCCACCAAACTCATAAAAGGTCAAGGTTTAGCCAAACTCATGGCTGAATCAAATTTTCATGCTTTAGACATTAATTTTATTTCCCAATTAGATGATGAGGAAGAGATGGCGACTCCAGAGATCAGTGAAACCTTTTCAGACTCACCATGGTATGCAAATATTGTATTTGTATTACTAAATTTACAAGCTCCTCCTGGATTATCAAGAACAAAAGCTAGATTATTAAAATTAAAGGCGGTAAGATTTTGTATAATAGACAATGTACTATTTTGGGAAGATCATGGTGGAATTTTACTAATTTTTTTTTTTAAATAAGAAGCTGACAAAGTTTTAGAAGAATTTCATGCAGGTGACTGTGGAGGACATCTGTATTGGAAGACTACCGCAGACAAAATCCTAAGAGTTGGTTTTTACTAGCCTACTTTGTTTGCAGATGTAAAAAAATATGTAACCTCCTATCACAAGTGTCAAATATTTGAAGGAAAGAAAAAGTTGTCACCCCTGCCCTTAAAACCCATTTCAACAGAAATGCCTTTTCAACAATGGGGTCTTGACTTCATTGGTGAAATTCACCCTCCATCTTCAGCCCAACATAAGTGGATTCTGACAGCCACTGACTATTTTACTAAGTGGATAGAAGCCATACCCTCCAGGAAAGCCACTGACATTTTTAGTATCTCCTTTTTAGAAAACAACATAATTTCAAGATTTGGATCATCCCCAAAATATTATCAATGACAATGCAGCTGCATTCAAATCCAAAAAGATGATTGATTTCTGCCATAAGTACCACATTACCCTTGGCCATTCTACTGCATATTACCCTCAAGGTAATGGCCTTGCTTAATCTTCAAATAAAATCCTTATGAACATCATCAAAAAATTACTAGAAGATAACAAGAAAACTTGGAACAAGAGGTTAGTTAATGCATTATGGGCAGATAGACTTACCACCAAAAAATCTATTGGTACATTCCCTTACCAACCTGTTTATGGAATGGATGTTGTTTTTCCATCTTCCTTATGAGTACCAGTAATGAAGATAATCCAATAATTACAACTTGAGACCAATGAAATTCAAAGAAGTATTAACCAAACCATTCACTTGCAGCAAACAAGAGAAGAGGTTTATCTTAAGTCTCAAAGTATCCAAGATAAGATCAATAAATTTTTTGACAAAAATAATAAAGAAGATGATTTCTACATTGGTGACAAAGTTCTAAAGTGGGATTCAAGGAGAGAAGAAAAAGGCAAACATGGGAAATTTGATTTCATATGGAAAGGACCTTATGATATTTATGGTTATAGAGGTAACAATGATTTCTTTTTGAAAGAAATGGATGGATCAGATCTCCTAGGTGGACCTGTCAATGGTAGAACGTTGAAGCATTACTACTCTTTAGAAATAACCAATAGTTAATTTTATTTACTTTGTCCATTGTACATAACATTGCAGATTTTAGATTGGATTGGATGTTTTCCTAACAAAGTTGAAGCCCGGAGAGAAGGCCCTAAGCTTTGAAAAGTAAAATATCATAAGTATGAATAATTGCAGAGATCAAACAATATTTACAAGGTCAGCATAGATAAGCTTTAAAGGCTGCTAGTCTCAAATTTATTGACATTTCACCAAGTAATGCCATCTCCATGTGGAGCCACTGTCAGGGTCCTATAATAATAGGGTTCATAATTTTTTAATTGACTATGATTAATCTTGTAAATATGTACATACCTTGCTTAATACAAGTTGTTTGCCCATATTTGAAGATAATAAAAAATGAAGAGAGGGTAAAAAATTCCTAAAAGAAAGATCAAAGGACTTGAAAAGAAAAAGATCAAAAAGAATAAAAATAGACCCCAAACACAAAAAAGAAATAACAATAAGACATGAAAGTGATGCAAGTCAAAATTCCACTACTTTTACTTTTATTGCAAAAATAATGATTATGTGCAGCTTGTGCAAAATGCCATAATCCATAATGAGTTAAATAGTTTAATCTTAACTTTTTCATGCTTTGAATTTCATGTTTATAGATAGAGAATAAAGTTTTGTCAAACAATTTAAACTTGACAAATAAGTAGATAGTTAGAGAATAAATGAGGAGCTCAACAATGTAAATTGAGCCCTCAGATGAAATAAGGTTAGAATTAGATAGTTTATGCTTTAAAAGAAAAATGGATTTAGGGTTGCAAGCTCAAATGCACCCATGAAAATAATGAAAAAATGATAGAATAAATGATGGGTAGGTAGAAATAAGTTTTACAAGGCATGTAATAAAACATCATCTAGCAAAATTACTACTTTTCCTCCCCTCAAAGTATTCCAGTATTCAAAACCTTCAGTTAAAAAGGCTCAAAGCATTTCTCTAACTTTTTTTGGGACTGGACCCAAGGCTTAATAACTGATTGGTAATAAGTATTGGATTCCCTTCATAAAAATCCATTCCCTCAACATTATCACCCTTTTACTAAGACAAAAACCCTTTTCCTAAATTAAAACACCTTTTTTCTTAGGGAAAGTAAAAACCCCCCTTAATTAATCTCATTTAATACAAAAACATAAAAAAAAACCCAAAAATACTATTTATCCTAAGTATTAAGTGTAAATGTTTTTAAAGGGGCCATTATTGCGCCCAAATGCTTATTTTACACTTTAATTAGCTCATTTATATGTATTTCCGCTCATTCATTTTCATATTAGCTTAGACTTATTTTATTAATTCCTTAAAAATACCTCCCCTATAGTTATACTAATTCATTTATTAAATACCCCAAAACCCACTTAATAATGTTTAAACCTATGGTTTTAAAACCCACGTGACATATATCCGCTCTTCCCCATAGGTTAAAAATATATATTTTATTTTAACTCACCCTACGGTCGCAATACACATGTAAATCATTTATTGGTCGTATAAAACCATATTATCCGTCTATCATATTAATACATTACATTTTACATTCAAATGTATTAACCCAATCTCGCCGCATATAAATCTCCTCGGCCCCATGCCCATACACAAAGCAACTTCATCGCCAGATCTCCACGTTCACATCTCCTCCGTCAGATCCGATGAACCACATGAAATATCTCATTTTCAAAAGCGCGGTCGATATCCATGCCAGATTTGTGAAATGGGCAGTATTTCCCTCTCCTCTCTCCTCCACGCATCTATTTTTAATTGGATCGCATTCGTTGGCCAAAAACCGCAAACCATTCTCCAGCGTTGTGATAAGCACTGGTGGTATTTGACCTCTCAGAGCCTAACCGCCTCCATTTTGATTTGACCCTCATTAACTGCAGAACACTATTTAAACCTAAAATCTCTATAAAACTTCATATTCATGCAGTTTAAACTTTTTCTGCATTTTTCTTCTTGTTTAACCCTTTCTGACTGAAAGAAAAGACGTCATTGCTCTGTTTACATGCTCGAAGAACCAGAAATCCATAAAGATTACTGTTGTAACTGCGTAAAGACTCCTATCTACATCCAAAAGACTTCAAAAATTTTAGAAAGCTCCCTGACACCTCAAAAATCCTATTTCAAGTCAAAATATCTGCAAAAATAGGTATTTTTCAAATAAAATACCCTCCTGTCATTTGAAAATAGCTATATCTACAAATCTAAGCCTTGTAAAGCCAGTTTGTCTACCAAAATACCCTTATTTGCCTTCAAAAATCATATTTTTTGTAGAAACCATGATAAAACCATGATTTTGAATAATGTAACATATTTTAAAACAAAATTGAAGACGGTTTAGCCTTTTGCAGGCCTTAAAGAACTTCTAAATGATTCAAAAAAACATTTGAAAATGCTTCAAATCCTTCTGTACATGAATTAAACTGTTTTAGTCTTGTTTAACCTAAGAAATGAGCTAAAAACCCTTGTTATACCTTTCTGAGTCTGTAAGAAGGTTTGAATATTAATTTTGGAACTAAATTGAAGATTTGAAGCATAGAAAACCATATTTTACCTATTTATTTCTCAAAAAATACCTCTGTCATACCATAAGTACCTTCTGTAAACAATCTAAGCTTACAGAAGAGTATAAAAAACCTAAAAACAAAGTTTTTAACATTCAGAAGGTCAAATTGTCAAAACAAACCTAGAAATGTCTTCTAAAAGCACCATTGCTTTAAATCCACTACAACCTTCTATTGTAGATGTTGGGCACACACTTCTAGCTGATGTTGATTATAAAATAATTGATCCAGTAATTGAATTTAATTTGCTAGATCTCTACTGCTGGAGTCTAGAAAAATCTTTAGATCAGGGAGATGAAGTTCAGATTTGGGAATCCAATTTACCCAAATATGTAGTTCCACATACTCATCAATGTCCAGAAGTCATTAGGTTGTGTCAAACCTACTATACCCCTGACCAAAGAGCTATGGTTGATGCCAACAAAGAAGTATTATTCACTATTACTGCAGAATCTATAAACCTAATGCTTCATTTGAAACCGCATCCCAATGCAGTTCCATTATCCATAGAAGCTCTTACAAAGCTTTATATTGAGTTAGACATTCCTAAGAAATTTCAGATCTTCCAAACATTCATGCTTGCATATGTTGAAATCCCAAATATTAACCCTCCCTATTCATCTTCCAAATTTCCTAAAGGATAAGGCATGTCATTTCAATGTTATCCTTTATCCTTGGTTATTATACTGATGAGCACACTGATGAGTCTGTTCTTAGTTTTCTATCCACTTTTGTGCTTGGTCAACCTCCTTTTGTCATTTATAATTATGGTAAGTACATAGTTGATAGTATCCATGATCAGTTGGTAAAAATTCCCACTAAAGGTGTTTTCAGATACACATCCTTCTTCTTTCATATGTTCATTTACTTTCAATCAGATAAATTTCCAATAACCCTTCATAAATTAGATGTAGAAGTTAATCCATTGTCAGTCATTTTTTGGGCTTCTCTAATAAGAAAAGAATCAACATAATTAACTTATGTGGATTTCATAGATTGTTTTTTTCATCTCTTGATAAACATGCTTACAAACAGTGTACAACCAAGGACAAGAAATGAGATAAATAAAGTGTTACAGTTGTCAGAGAAAAGTAAAACTGGAGATTGGTACCTTTACCAAAATCACACAGAGATTAGAGTCTATGGGTCAAACCTCTTGCCCTATAAATTTCCAAAATACTTTCCAATAAGAGTGTTTGCCTTAGAGTACATAAGACAAATCCTAAACTCAGACTCTATCAACTTCTTGGCTGCTAAAAATAAGACTCAATTCAAATTGAAGAACCAGGTGGGTCCTTTTATTTATAATCATAGGGGAGCAGGTGTAGAGGCATCAAAAATATTTCTAGAATATAAATTTGAAGAAAGTTTCTAGTGGAGTTATGATCCTCATCAAATACTTAGTAAGATGAGGGTAAAATGCAAATTAACCCCTTATATTCATGATAGAAGGTTTGATATTGAACAATTTTCCAATCAAACATAATGTATAGACAATACTTTAATAGAAACAATCAAATAGGGTGATACTAGTCACACTTTGAAGACTGTATATCAAGAGGATAAAACCACAAAGAGAATCAGAGAAGAAGGCACCTATACAGCTGAAACAACAACAAAGACCTGATTCAAGATTAGATATAATAAGAAACCTAAGCTTAATCCAGTGAACAAAGAAAAGGAAACAATTGAGGTTCTAGATGAAGAAAATCTAGGGAAGAACACAAATGCTACTACAATTATTGAGAATGCGCATGAAAATGATACTTCAAACACTCAGATGATTTAAAAACAGCAAAGCATGGAGGCATCCTCATCACAACAAGTAGAGAATACAAATAGTGATATCAAAGATAAATATAACGAGATCAAGGCCAAGAATGAAGAGTTAAAAAATGAAATCTATTAACAGTATATAAATCAGACTCTAGGAAATCAAAAGAAAATGCTCTCAGCCTTTGATTACACCAATAAAAATTTGCTAATGACAGTTGTACAGCCAACAGTTCCTAAACCTACAACAATAGCAGATTATAAGAAATTTGACTTTGAAGAACCAGTAGAAAGCATTCATCCCTTAAATAAAATTGAGTTTCATAAGCAAAGCTCTAAAATCTTTTATTCTACTATGACAACAAAGGCCATGAGTGCCCAAAAAATTTAGAACACTATAAAAAACTTGAGAGATCAGATTAGGATTGAAAAAGCTTCCTCTTATTCTAAATACACTAGAATCAAGTTTTTAGAAGAACTGATAATTGAGGTAGGGTATGACCCTTCAAATGTAAAGGATACAGAAGAATTGGTGAAAAAGAAAAATCTTGACATTGAAACACTTAGAAAGAAATTAAAACTGCCTCCAACAGAACATCCATAGGAAAAAGAAATTGTGTAGGAGGAAAATAAAAAATATGAGATGATGAATCTCATACTCCAAATGACAGCACAGAATAAGGAAATGGAGATAGAAATGGACAAGCTTTTCCAAGAGAAAGAAGCTACAAAAACTCAAATTGTTCCTCCTACAGTCATCCCCATGGTAACTACAACAGTTCCTTCAACTTTAGCAGAGGAATTAGAACCAAAAGTCCCACTAGCCACAACTGTGCCAATGACTTCTTCCACTACTTCTGCTATTGAATCATCTACTTCAGCAGTGCAACAAACATATGATGGAAGAAAGCTCATTAAAGCTATGGAAGATATGTCAAATTAGAATAATGAGATCAATAGGTTGAAAGAACAAATCAAGAACTTGGAAGATGCCAAGAAATTAGCTCAAATAAATGCTAAAATAGAGGAACATAAAGCCCAAAGGTTAAGTGAGCAGTTGAAGAAGGTTGAAGTAGAATTAACCTTGAAAGAACCAATGGCTTACATAAAAAAAATTTAGTTCTGGTCCAAAATCATTGAGTCAATCAATGATACTTGGCCTTCCATGAAGGTAATTTATGAACAAAAGGACTTTCTTAAAGTAGAAAAAGAAGAAATTGTGAAGACAAAGGAAGAGCTTTGTGCCAAACCTGAAGAGGCCCAAGAAATAATCACATTTCTCGACACCAAAAACAAGAAAGAATTGTATGATATAGGGATAACTGATAGAACTGAAACAATTCTTGAAGTGATAAAGGTAATTTCAAAGAAAAACTTGATGAAGCAGCTAGAAGAGAAGTGTCAAAACATGGATTTAGCCATAACTAGATTCATGGTAAAGTTTGAGATATTAAGGCAAAAAGGATTGCCAGACATTCTTGCTATAAATGATAAACTAAAGAAGCAAGATGATTACAACAAGAAGATCATATATTTTCCCAAAGATCAAGTAAACAAGTAAGATTGGCAAGGAGCACCTACAGACAAAGTATTGCATAAGAGTATTGAATATTTGTTTTATTTACAGCATGAGATAAAACATCTCTTTGTGGTTAAACAAACCTTTGTTAGATACATAGAGGCTGATGAAAATTTCAGAAAACTTACCAAGATCAGGTTACTTGATGAATAATTTTGGCAAAAGCTTACTAAATTACTGTAAAAGACAATTTTACAGTGAAAAAGGATGAAAAACAGAGTGTTTTTTTTACACAGTAAAAATAGATTTTTTACAGCAGTAAAACAGTCCGACAACAGATGAAAGAGTATTAGTGGTTAAAATGTATCAAAAAAAGAGTATAATATTAGAGATAAGGCTTCAAAATAGATTGAAGTTCTTTTTGCTAGCATTTAAGACAACACAACAGCCAGCTGCAACCAAATCCAAACAACATTACTATATTATTTGAAAAAGTAGGACAACTTGCAAGTTGTTAAGCACCTGTCACTATCTTTTTGTAATAGATATTTTATTTTTCTTAGAAAATTCCTATGATTTTTCTAGGATATTTTGTATCAATTTTTGTATAAATACTTCACCTTCTGAAGTATTATTTTGGAATAAATTGCTGAAAATTTCTATAGTCAATATTTTTGTACTTGAAGGGATTTTGTACCAAGTTTCAAGTCAGCAGGTTGAATCAAATTAGTAAAGCATCATGTTTCAAGATTCACGTGTTGGGCCAAATTAAGTGAAGTAATTTCTATTGTTGTTTGTTAAATATTCTTATGTTTTCCATTCATACATACATGTGTTCTAAATTTTAATGTGAAATCAGGAAGTGATATATCAGAATTTGTTAAAATAGCTCTCTTATTTATTGGTTTTCATTTTGATGTTTTCTGCTGATTTCCAGAGTAGGGAACCCTTAATTTCTCCCTCTTTCGAATGACCTCTGTCCTCCTCACTCCTTATCTGGATCAAAGAATCCTTGATTTCTCTTTATTCCCATTAAACCATTTCACGAATCAGTCTCAAAGATCTTGAGTGACTCTGCTATCTTTCCCTAAAAATATTTGACTTTAGACCTTGATCCTGACCTATCTTCTTGACACATTGACTCCATTTTCCCAAT
Source organism: Pinus albicaulis (assembly GCA_034641835.2). Classification (NCBI taxonomy): domain Eukaryota; kingdom Viridiplantae; phylum Streptophyta; class Pinopsida; order Pinales; family Pinaceae; genus Pinus; species Pinus albicaulis. The sequence continues at coordinate 211,053,981 of CM076584.1, read as the reverse complement.
GTAAAAACATATCTATCACTATCCATCTCAATAAGTAATTTTTCACACCAAACCAAACCAAATATCAAAACCAAATTGTCCCTTATAACTAGCCTAAAATCATATATTAAAACAAAGTTAAATCTTATAGAGAGAGCCCTCTCTGAGCCTTAGGAAGGCTAGATCCTAAAGCTTCAAAGAAGGTATGTGGTTACCTCTAATATTCTTTAAACTATAAATCAAAATCTCACAAATTTGAGAATTATTAGAGTGATAACAGAGTCTACCCAAGACTCTCAGCATTGTACCATGACCTATCAATGCCTCCACTCCTCCTGGATATATGAGTGGTGCACCATGTTCTCAGACATTTCTCACCAACTCCTGATCAGGTGGCCTCCTAGGTGGTTTGCCACAAAACAATAATTTCTCATGGGCCAAAGTCATGTGCATAATAGATGGGACTGTTAGGTCCTTGCTTCCACTTTGCAAATCCATCTCTATTTTCTGTACGGAAGTTGTTTGTGAGGGATATGTGTGCATGCCTCTAATCATCTCACTTTTTCCATTCTTTCTATCCACCCATTCCATTTGCAAAGTCTCCCAATCTGTAGTGACCTTCCCCAAAGTAATCAACCACTCCACACCCAATATCACAATGGTGTCAGGTATGTCAACCACAAAGAAGTGATCAGTCAATGTATATGTCCCCATGGTGATAGATAAAGATGGAACATAATGCATGCATTGCATATTTCTAGCTCCTGGGACCAAAATAGAAAATCCCTCAAAATCACCAGTGGGTATTTCCCTCCTCTGCACTAGTTGGGCATTAATAAAGTTGTGGGTAGCCCCACTGTCAATCAAAACTGAAACCCTCTGATCCAAGATGGAACCTCGAACCCTCAAGTTCAAGTACTTGGGTAATCCTCTCAATGATGCAAGAGCCCCTCCAATTGGAGCAAATGCTCCATTCCCACCTCCTAGTGGTGGCAAATCATCTTCTGCTAGTCTAGCACTATGAGCCCCTTATTGGTTATTCTTCTTCCTCTTCCTTATCATCTGAGAATACCTCTATACAATGTGCCTTCCCTGCTACACATCTATATCTAGGTGCCCATGATTCTTGGCATGCGAATCAAAGCTTCCTTCTCCTCAAGTCCCTTAGGAGATCATCACTAAGAGGTACTCTGTTTTGGCTCCCTTTTTAAAAAGAAGCCTTCTGATATTTTCCCTTTGATGGAAAAGTGGGCTTTTGCTGAAATGTTGCCTTTGCTTTTGGAAAGGCAACTTGTATATCTCTAGCCCTTTCAATGGCATCTTGAAGGGTAGTGGGCTTGTTAGATTTAACAAACCCATGAAGAGGTTTTTCTAGCCCATCAATAAACATATAGACCCTTCTTGCTACAGATAAATCAGGAACCATAACAGAAAGTTCTATAAATTAAAAAATGTAAGTTTCTGGATTGCTTGATTGTTTGAGCTTTGCTAGCCTCATGAAAGGTGCTTTTAGGTCTCTCCGATCAAACCTCTCCACCAACCTCCTTGTGAACTCTAAATATACAGTCACATTGGCATGACCCAATGTAGACAGCCCATGAAACCACCAATCATGTGCTTCACCATCAAGGTGCAATGTTGCTATTTTGATGGCCTCCATCTCCAGTACTTGGTTAAGCTGGAAGTAGATGTCTATCTTCTCTACCCATGATTTGGCAGTACATTTAGATGACCCATCAAAGTTGGGTAAGAAAAATTTGCCAATAGTTCAGTGTAGATCATGTTTTTATATGAATCCTCCACCTCTATTATGATGTTGAGATCTGCTATTGTCCTTGATCTGAAAAAATTATTGAAAATTCAAATGATCCTTGAATCTCTAAGATTGAGACTCATACTCCATGAAATAGTCTTCAAGATTTTCTTATTCTTGAAACCCTCCATTTCCCACTACTAAAAATGTAGGCATTGTAGAGCATTGGGAAGCTTGTTGCTTCACTAGTTGATCACTCCAATGATGAGAAATGTTGGAGCCTTCACCATGTAGAAACCCTTTAGGGGATTATTTTTTTCTATCCATCCTCATCTCCTTTATTTCTCTTACAATGTCTTGCATTTTTTGAAGAAGAAGCTTATGAAACTCCTTCTCCTCATGTCCTCCTGATAAAGGGGTTTTACCCTTGTATTATTTATCATATGTATATTCATACTTCCAGTTTCTTTTGAGATACCTCCTCTCTCTATCTGTGAGAGGATCTCCTTCCTCTAATGACATATTGGTTTAAATTGCACACACTGAGCCAAGATTATGCTCTGATACCACTGTAATATTCCCAAATGGGAAAAGCAGGAATATAGAACAAAATTATTGAAATAGCAGTGTAAAAAATAACATCAAGATATGAGACCAATATGGAGCTCATTTATTCATCATAACAGCAAAAAAAATGTTCAAAATAATGGGGCACAAAACATATAACAAGATCCAACAAGCCTCTAATAGATAAATCCCCTCAATAGTGAGGTGCTGCTACTACACAAAATGTCGGAAGACTGCTATAGCGCAGTCATAGGTGCACTGCTATAGAAAATTAACATAAAAAATATGAATGGATGATATATGCCTCAAAAGATACAACAAATGAAGATCTAGGCTCTATACAACCTCCAACAAAGAACCTAAGAGGGTTTTCAGAAATACACCAATATACAAGATGTGAGCCAAATCCCTAGGGTTGAATATCCTCTGCAAAAATATAGCTGGAAAGATGTGGCTGATCTGATATGACAAAGAATATAGCCTCCTCCTATAGACTCTCTAGATGAAAGGATGATCCCTTCACCAAAAAACCTTCTCCCCCAAATGGTGTACTGAAACCACCCCTGCAACTCCTCCCTAAAATAAAAAAGTCCAAGACTGAAACTGCACTATAGGGGCAAATAATAATGTGGCCTGATTCCAAATTGTACAATAAGGCTCAAGGGCCTTCCTTACTAGCCTCCCAATGGAAGAAAGCCTTCCTCCACTAAAAATCCAGATCAGAAATCACCCAGATGTGTTCTCCACTGCTGCACCGCGCAACTCAACACATCTCTCAACAAAAAATGTGGTGTAGAATAAAGGTAGAGCTTGGATTGATGCCTGAATGTGGAAATATAGTGCAAATAATCTGAATGTGGAAATATGCTACAATAATTTTAACCTGCGAGGTAATCCATTCTCTCAAGACCTCCAAAAAACTCGGTATGCTCCTCAAAATTGATATGTCCAAGGCTTTTGACAAACTCAGTTGGGATTATATCAAGCTATTCTTCATAGCCTTTGGCCTCAACCACACTTAGGTCTGATGGATAATGAGCTTGATAACCTCCCCCTTTATTTCCATTCTATTCAATGGCATACCTTCAGAAACCTTCAATCCTTAAAGAGGTATCAGACAAGGAGATCCTCTCTCACCCTTCATTTTCATTATCATGGCGGATGTTCTAGGATTCCTGCTAAAAAACTCTGTCCATTCGGGTACCCTTTAGGGAACTCCCCTCCACAATATCCCCCCCCATATCCCATCAATAATTTGTGGATGAAAACATGATAATGGGACACCACTCAGTCTAGGAAGCTTGATCCGTCAAATCTCTTCTTTACTGTTTCTCTGAAGCATCTGGCACAGAGGTCAAATTTTAAAAATCTCAAATATTCTTCTTCCACACTTCCCCTATCACCAAGCACAACATCACCTGCATCTTGGGATTCTCCATAGCTTCCTTGCCTTCCAAATACCTTGGAGCCCCTCTCACAGATATAGCCATCAATCACACTCATTTGTGAGTGTTGGCTCAAAAAGGTGATTGTTAAAGGTAGCCTTCATGCTTCACATTAATCATCAACCGAGGGTAAGTCTGTTTATTTCAAGAGTGCAATAAAATTATATGCGAGTGAAATCAAAGGTCAAATACTCTAGATATTTATAAGAAAAATTATCTAATTCTTGAATTTCAATCAAGAATTTCAAAAGTAAACTATGAAATACTTCACACCAATCAAAGGATGAAACTCTAGTCTGATCTTATGGAGAAAGTAAACACTTCAATGCTGAAATTAAATATCTTTTGAAATTGAACGACAAGCTTAATGAATTGAACATAAATAGAAAAGAGATATTTAATAAATTGAACAACAATCATCTATTAACATTTTACAATGAAATTATCTATAATTCAATTAATAACAACGTTCAGAATTGAATAGCAAACCATACATTCACACTTGCAACAGAAAAAATCAAGAAATAATGAATGTGCAGAATTGAACAACAACTACTAAACAACACTGAAATCAATCTAATAAATGTAAAAACATCACTCAACAGTAAAGGAATATTAATGATAAATTCAACCTATCTGAAAAGTAATTGTAACACACCACACTTGTGATTCCTAAATTTAATGGTACTCTACAAAGCGTAAAGAATAACTAAATTGCGAGAATGAGAAAATAAACATATAACACAAAATAGCAGGAGAACTCCCAGGGATCGAGCCCGTAGCCTCCATAAGTCTTCTGCCAAGAAATACTCAAAATTCGCTTATAATGAAAACACTAACTCTTTCATAAATCAATAGAATAGGTACATAATCATGAGTTCACAGACTCTGTCTGACTAATAATTTTATTACAAAAAATTACAATACATGGGAAAAATATTTGTTGTTCTATTTCACCTATAGTCTTTTATAAATTAATGAGAAACAAAACAAAGAATAATGAATCCTCAGGATTAGGAGATCCTGAGGCTTCGTAGTCATCAGTCGAATGCTTCAAATTAATCGTGCCTTTTCATCTCTTGCTTATTTTCAGGAACCAAATGCGATTTCATTTTCTTTTCTTGACTGTTGTTGTGTTAGGCCCCCATATTAATAGTGTAGTCCCTTATTTTTATTAGTGTATCCCCCTTAGTGTTATTTTTGTACCCCTGTAACCCCCATATTGTTATTATTGTTCCCTTACATTATTACTATTAGCTTGGCTAGGATTATATTGTGACCCCATGTACTCCTATATATAGAAGGAGGTTTTTTCATTTGTATCATCCAATAATTGTTCATTTATGTAATGTATTGGAGGTTGCCCCCTCGAAGTGGCTAATTTATATGGCGTTGATCTCTCTTTTCTTCTATCTTTGGAGCTGGATTTGTAACATTTGGAAACAGAGCTTTGGATTCTAGGGTTTTGCTGCTCCAAACAGACCATCATTGAATTTTCACTATAATTTTTTTTCTACGAAGGTTCAAAAGCTAAAATTATTACAAAGCGAAGCCGCAATCCTGAGGAAATTCTTGTACAAATTTCAAAGTATATCATCAACTGGAAGAACTTACCCACTGAATATTATACATGGGAGGATGAGAATTTTATACAAAAGCATCCAGAGCTACTCAAGCATTGAGGACAACACTTTTTTGAAGGAGAGGGACATGTTAGGTCCCCATATTACTAGTGAAGTCCCTTATTGTTATTAGTGTAGCCTCATTATTGTTATTTTTGTACCCCTGTAACCCCCATATTTTTATTATTGTTCCATTACATTATTATTGTTAGGTCGGCTAGGATTATATTGTGACCCCATGGAATCCTATATATAGAAGGAGGTTTTGTCATTTGTATCATCCAATAGTTGTTCATTTATTTAATGTATTGGAGGTTTCCCCCTTGAAGTGGCTGATTTCTAAGGTGTTGATATCTCTTTTCTTCTATTTTGGAGTTGGTTTCATAACATGTTGTTTGGTCATTTTATCAGCATTTAGTTTGTTCGGATTCCCTATAAATAAAGATAGCAAAAGTTAGTTTTTATAATATTAAATATATTATTTATTAATAATTCATTTTACCCTACTTTTACATTATTATCCTTTGAATTATTTCTAAAACGAAGGAAAACATATAAAAGATAATAATAAATCACGGTAAAGATAGGGGTAAAATTTACCTTTTCCTTGGCCTAACATACTCCCCTGCTTACCTTTTTGCATGTCCTCATGCAAACAAATGATTGAGGTGTAGTTGAGTTAAGGAATAGGCAGGATATAATTCTTCCTTGTAAAATCTAAAACCATGCTTTTTTTTTTACTTTTTCAAATGCTAAGTTTGTATGTCCCTATGGTAATTCATAATCATGGTGATAGTCTTAAGGAGAGTACCATATGATGGGGCACCTATATCTACATCCTATCCATGTAGGGCCCATGTTTAAAATCAAATCACTATACAGATGAAAACGAGAAGTAGTAACCTTAAAACTCTTGTAACCAAATGGCTCTCTATTCTAAAAATTATTGGAAAAGGTGTGCCATATTTGTTTAGCTGATAATAAATCTTCCTCCTGAATATCCTGGAAGTACGCTTTCCCATTCTGTACAATATCTTTGTGAATTGGACCTAGCTTGGCTATCACTCCTTCTCGTTGCATAAACCTCTTATGTTGAGTGAATAAATGTAGAGGTTTTTTAGGTTCCCCTCTGACCCATAAATCTAACCCACGTTATCTTTTCTAGAAGATATTGTAGGCTTTAGCCCATCTAATCTGGTTTTTAGCAAAAGACAGAAAATCTTGGAACTGAATGTCCCCAATGAAGGTATTGGGGTTACTATCTCTTTCCTCTTGTAAAAATAAATTGTGCAAATACAATTCACACAGAAAGTGTAGGACCTATTCATCTTGATCATTACAGCGTTGGAAAAATTCTTAAATGGATTTAAATTTAGTAGACTTCCATGCTATGACAACATATCTTCAACAACAAATACCTTTCCACTAGAAATAAGGCATAATTGGTGGTCAGTGCTCTACAAGACAACACATCTGAGTAAACATAACATACAACACTGGTTTGTTTCTTAGCATGTTCTAGTTGAGCCTGTGCCATTCTCACTTTCACTCTTTCTTCCCTAAGTTGGGCAAATGTTTCATCTTCAGTTGCAGTAAGTTTATTAACTCGTTTTAGTAATGCCTGATGTTCTTGTAAGGGCACTACTTATTTACGATATTGGGCCAATTATTGCTGCATTTGGATCAATTCATTGTGAAGCTTTTTATTGGAACATCTTTGTACCAAAGGAGTATAAGCAGGTGTTTCCTCTGTTTGAGTTTCTTTGTCTTCTGTAGGTATCAAATTAGTCTGCACAGAGACTTCAACAACATCTACTGTTTATGTGACAAAATCTATTTGGGATTGCACAGTATATAATTCCTTCTTAGGCTTCCAAGCCTTGTCTACCTCTTTCAACCATTCCCTTAACTGTTTCACTATTTTTCTCAATTTTCTACATTTCCTGCGCATTTTTCTCAACTTAGCCCAAACTGATTTTTCCTTCAAAGGGGTTATGGTAGAGGGAAAATGCAGCAACAACTTCAGGTTCAAGAAGGGTTGTGCCAGTATTAAGGTTATCATTTAATTAAATAATTTTTTCTTCAGGAGCTAAAGAGGTTGTGCCAACATTGATATCTTGGCTGGGTGGAGAAATTGTTTCTTCAGGTGTCATAGGAGTTGTATCAACATTTGTGTCATGTTCTAATAAAACAGTATTCCCTAACTGGTTTACAAACTCAGATGCTTTCTCTATATGGTATTCCTTATTCAAAAATTAATTATCAGACGGAGATAAGTCCCTCATATCTTGCAATTCATCAGTGGAAGGTAGGATTTCAGTGTGACCAGAACTGCCAGCGGAGGAAAAATGATTCGAAATATCCCTCTGCTCCTCAATTTGTTCAAATGGGCTCATAGCTTCACAAGATGCTATCATCTATTCTAATACTTGATCCATTTCCTCCTCATAACCCTGTAAAGGTGCATTCTAAGGGCTCGGAGGGGGTGTAGAGGATGGCCCTACTTCATCTGGCAATGCTGAGGTATTTTGCGAATGTTTTATTCTTGCAGACCATCTTTTTTTTAGTGGACCTAAGGTCACGGCACAGGTTCTCTTCCCTCTAAATTTCTTAGGGACTAGCATGTCTATTCTTGGAAGCTCAATCTCTGCTCTATTAGGGTTTTCTTCAAGGGCAGGTAGGGAAAGATTGACAAATCTATCCCATGCTAACTTATGTTAGTTTAACTTGTGAATAATAATCAATTTTATTAGGCCATGATGGCTGACAACGACCTGAGGGTTTTTAGCTTTCCTAATCCAAACAGTACTGTCATGCAATATATAATTCAAGAAAAAAGGTAAATTAACTGAAATATTTTGTTTGAGTACAACTAAAAATTTGAGTTGACGATACTTTACCATGTCCTGGCGTCCGTCACATGTGATATACTTTTGGATGATGACTGCCAGTTCTTGCCAAGGCTGCTTCAAGGATGCAAGGTCCATACCTTTTCCTTTTCATAATAATTTCTCATTTGGGTCCTGATATACTGGCATTTCTTCTTGTATGAGGACATGTTTATAAGTCCACTTTTTCCCTTCCATTGGAAGTCTGGAGACCTCAAAAATTACTTCTTCGAAGACTGGTATAATTTTTCCCTTAACTATGGTGTGCCCTTCCTGTAGGCTTTGCAGGAATTCAATTGCTCTCTCCATATTGAATGCTTGTAGCTTGTTCAGGTATAAAATCCAACCATAACTACTATGAGTGCAAGCCAATTCTATAGCTTGAAATTTTGTGGGTTCATTGCGAAGAGAATTTCCACCCATAACTACTATGTTTTCGGAACTAGTTTCTTCACTCTTTTGCATGTGCTTCTCTCTGCTCTGTTAGTTAAAAACAATACAAACATTGCATGTGGCTCTTATAAAAAAAATTATTAGACATGTGACTGCATGACATTAGTGCAATGATTCTATTGTCCAATTAGCATATCAGAACGAAGCCTCAAAATTAATTTGGATGCTTGTTTATTATAGATATTCACACCCCCTCCAATGAGAGAAGGAATCCATGGCCTTTAAGCACAAGAAAAGAGGAAAGGGGGTAGAAATAATGAATGCATATGAAATAGAAGTCATAGTTTGGCAATCATCGCAAATGTACATAAGGTGGAAATGATCAAAAAGGGATAAAAGTGGAGGAGAAATTATTATGAAAAATATTTCCTATTTTGACGACATAATATGATGGAAGCATGATAGGTGACAGATTATGACTGATGTTGCTATCACTCAATTCAACATAATGAAGATAATTCATCTAAAATCAAATTTAATTATGCATATATGTTATTATAATGATAACACTTAATCAAACAATGCATTCTGTTTTAGGAATGGATCGATAGGAGATAGGGGCATGTAAAATAATTGGATGTAAAAAATACTCCAATACCACAAGCAGAGCCATTGCTGCCAGCAGGCGTCCATAGCCTCAATGAGGTTGTTGTTTTAACCCAAAAAATGAGCTAGGATACTCTATTTAAAAAATATATACTTTTCTTTTATGGAGAGACCACTATGCTAGTGTGGTGGCCAAATAGTCATAGTGCCATTCACGGGGATTTAAAAGAGTGATCAGGCCACCTCGTGATGAGACCTCCTGTCCTTCAAGAATTTTTAGATGTTGAGAAGGTCACTACCCTGGTGTGGTGGCCATTGTGGGAATGTTGCCTGTTAGATCCTCATGATCATGGTAGACTTGCTCATAATGAGACCCCCTATCCTATCTTTTTTAAAACAAATTAACATAGAGATATATTTTCTTGTTATTATAAATGGAGGGAGGCTCATTAACTCCTTAAGAGTTATGGATGGTGTAATAAGTAAAAATAATGCCAATACAAATGATGCCCTTATTCCTATATCCTCATGCCAAAGGGAATTACCACTTGGGAGTGTAAAAAGATAAACCATCATAAGACTATGATAATGAATTGTGTGATAATATGTATGAACATGAGATATCCATCCATTCATTATATAGATAAACCATGTTAGCTTTCGAAGTAAAGATATCCATCAAAATTTTAAAATAACATAATATTAGTAATATCACTTCTTTTCCCTTCTTTAGGTGCAAAATCCTCATTTAATAAAATGGTTTTTTTGGAAGAGTGGATATTAAAAAAGAAATCATCAAAAGGCAAAAGACAGAATGTTTCTACTTTGAACAACAAATTTTGTAAAAACACACAACAACAAGAATGCAGTTGTTGAATGGGTTCGGACATTAGTTGTTCAATTGATTGAACAACAGTTGTTTAATGGATTGAACAACAATTTTTTTTTTAAAAACAGGATAAAAAATAGCTTTTCAATTGGATTGAACAACAATTGTTCAATCAATTGAACTGCAACTGTTCAATGAAAAGAAAAAAATAAATAAATAAAAAAGTGCTAAAAAAACAGTTGTTCAATTAGATCAAATGACAGTTGTTCAATCTATTGAAAAACAATTGTTCAACGGATTGAACAACAAAAATATTAAAAAAAATGCGCTGAAAACATATGTTCATTTGGTTCGAACAAAAACCGCTCAATGGGTTCGAACATTAGCTGTTAAATTGTTTGAACATCAAAATTAATCAAACACATGAAAGAAAAATAATTCGGATGTTCATTTGCTTTGAACTACAGTTGTTCAGTCAATTGAACAACAACTGTTAAATTGATTTGAACAACAAAAAAATCAAGAGAGAAAGAAAATGAAATTCTTTTATAGAATGATAAAAGGGAAAAAAAAATTGTGGATTACAATAAAATGCATGCAGCATATATACACTATTTACCAAAAAAAAAAAGTAACAGTTTTTTATGAAATTGAAGCTGTCGGGTCATTATTCCCTGCAACTAAAATTTGGACAGCGGGATCGTCACACACCTGCTGGCAGAAAGACTCTTTTGTGAGTGGTTTATGATAGAGGCACACCTTGTGTCCATTGACTCGAAAGGCAGAGCCAGATCCATCTATGGTGGTCAAGGTAATGGTACCGTTGTTGTGCACTTCTTGAAATTTCATATGGCCTGAGCCACCTTGTTTGTAACTTACTCGGGAAGTCTTGGAACCTAGAATCGTAGAGGAGTGCCCAATATCCTTTTTGGAACGTATTCTTTCTAATGAGCTTGTCATGCCAATTAGCATGTTGTTCTTGAATAATTACAGTGTGATGTAGAGAAAGTAGTCGTGCTTCACCTAATTTATTTATCTGTTGAAGTATTTTAACTTGGGCCTCTATCAAATCCAGTCCAACTTCCTGGCTATTCTAAGAGTCTTTATCTCAAATTCAATGGGGAAAATTGGTTCCTTTCCAGATAATAGGTGGTATGGAGAATATTGGGTAGTGTTTCGCCAAGTTGTGAGAAAAACCCACAAGGCCTCTAGCAGTCTAGTAGCCCAATCCCAGCGATGTGTTGAGATTGTTTTAGTAAGAATTGACTCAATGACTTTATTGGTGCTTTCGACCTGCCCATTCGCATGTGGGTGGTAGGGAGAGGTGAATCTATGAGTGACATGGTGGTTCTGTAGAGTGGCCATAATTTTATGTCCTACAAAATGTGCCCCTCCATCAGTTATCACTTACCTAGGTAAGCCATACCACACAAATAGCTCAAAAATAAAATTGATCATAGATTCTTCTATAGCTCTTGGCAAAGCCACGGTTTCTACCCACTTCGTCACATAATATGTGGCAACGAGTATGTAGGCCTTCTGATTTGATGGCGGATTTAATGGCCCAACAAAATCCAGTTCCCATCATTTGAAAGGTTCTATTACCAATTGTGGCTGTAATGGCATCTCGTCGGATTGGCCAGGGTGGCCCATTATTTGGCAATTATCGTAGGCTTGCACATATTTCTTTGCATCTTTAAAAATTGCGGGCCAATAGTAGCCCATTTGTAATACTTTGTGCCCTATCCTACAATCTGAAAAATTTCCACCACATGGTTCGTCATGGTAGGCCTTCAAGATGCCATGGATCTCATCTTCTCGAATGCATCTGCGTATATGCATATCAGCTCATGTGTGGAAAAGCTCTCCACCAATCTAGGAAAATCTAGCACTGTGTTGAACAATCCGTTTTTGTTCCCTTGTTGTCAAGTATCTCGGAAGATTTCATACTGCCAGATAATTTGCTACATATGCGTACCATGGCACTTTTACTACCAGAGCAAAAAAATTCCTATCAGGGAACTGATGATCTACTGCCATTGGGTCATTTGTCTTTAGGACTCTAGATAGGAAATATGAAACTACGTTCTCCTTCCCTGGACAATCCTTAATAGTTATATCAAACTCTTGTAAAAGCAAAAACCAATCAGTCACTCTCCCATTTGTAATAGGCTTGTTAGATAAATATATAATGGCAAAATGATTGTTATATAGGAATAATTTATAACCAGTTATGTAATGTCTAAATTTATTTAGAGCATAAATGACAACCAAGAATTCCTTTTCTGTCACTGAATAATTTAGTTCAACAGGAGTGAGGTTCTTGCTGATATAGTAAATGGCGTAGGGATTTGTGTCCTCCTCTTGGTCGACAAAAACTCCTATTGATGTATCTAATGCATCCGAAGAAATATGAAAGGGCATCTCCAAATTGGGGCCACGCAAGACTGGTGTAGTCGAGACCAGTTTCTTCAAATATGAAAAAGCAGTCTTGCATCTGTCAGACAAATGGAATTCAACATTTCCAGTTAATGCAGACAAAGGCGCAAAAAATTGTGAGAAAATATTTATAAAGCTACAATAGTACCCTGCATATTTGAGGAAACTACTTACCTTTTTCTGAGTACAAGGTGTGGCTAATAAGAGAATTACCTCTATATTTTCCAGATCTACCTATATTCCTGTTGCAGAGATGTAGTGCCCTAGGATCACGCCTTCGGTCATCATCACGTGACACTTTTCGTTGCTCAAGCATAATCTGGTAGCAATTCATCATTCCAATACTTTTTTCGGTGTTTGCAGTTCTAGATCGAACTCATCTCCATATGGAGTGAAGTCATCCATGTAGACCTCGAGCCCTTCATTTATTAAATCAGAAAAAATACTAAGTATGGCCCTTTGAAATGTTTCTTGGGCATTGCATAAACCAAATGGCAATACTTTCTAGGCAAATGTACCCTGGGGGCAGGTGAAGGTTGTTTTATCTTGGTCTTCAGGGGCTATCTGGATTTGATTATAGCCACTGAAACCCTCAACAAAGGAAAATAACTACTTTCTTGCCAATGTATCAAATACCTGATCAATAAAGGGAAGGGGGAAGTGGTCTTTCTGTGTGTCTTTGTTCAGCTCCCTATAATCCACACAGGTTCGCCACTTACCATTATTTTTAGGGATGACCACTAATGGAGAGACCTATTTACTATCTGAAATAGGATAAATTAATTTTACATCTAGCAAATTTTGTAATTCCTCTTTTACAATGTCTTTTAGATGTGGGTTTAAACTTCGTTGAGGCTGCTGGATGGGGCGAGCATCATTTTCAGTGTAAATATGATGTGTGCATAGTTGGGGATATATACCCTTCATGTCCAGGTAGTACGAAGCAAAAGGATACTTTACATTTTTGTAAGACTTTAACGAGCTTTTGTTGCTAGCCACTATCCAGACTGCCATTGATATTTAGAATTTTACCTGGTTCGATTTCAATTGGCATGCTGTTACAAACAACAGTCGTGGGTATGTGCTGGTCATCGATATATGCTAGAGGTTCTTCTTATGCTTCGTTATCCAGAACTTCTTTTAATAATTGGAACTTTAAAATTCCTGAAGTAGATGGTTGATTTATAAATTTATTGAACAAATCATCTTCAATTTGATCTTTGAATTCGAGTGCTTCAACTATTGTCAACGGTGAACGAATTTTTTGTTCCTAGTATGTGTGTGGTTGTTTGTGAATAATTACAGTGGGAAGACTTGGTTTGGCAGGGGGATATATAGAAATATTATTTATGGCATCTCCTTTAACAATGGTCATGCTGCCTATTCGACAGACTATGTAAGCATCAACCATCGCTAACCAAGGTCGTCCTGATATCAGCGGATGTTCGTCTAATCTACTTTTTGGGTTAATAACTAAAAAATATTTTGGGTATTCTCATGAGTCCATAGAAACTAGGATATCCTGTAATTTACCTTCAGGTTTAAAAACAGATCAATCATCAAGTTCTAGCAAGATAGAGGTGGGTTCCGAGGCTATTATACCCAGTTTTTCACAGATTTCTGTAGTTAAAATATTAATAGTCGCCCCCAAATCAACTAATTTGTTTGAAAATGACCAGCCATAGATTTGGACTGTGACTATGGGGCTTCCTATATCCTCATATTTTATTGCTGTTTCTTTACCCAAAAGTAAATATAAAAGTGTCCCTACTACGTTAACAGTTGGTAAATTCTTTGCTTTCCTCACAAGTTTTTTTACACACAATTCTTTAATTGTTTTAGCATAAATATGGATGTCGTGTATGGCCTGTAGGAGAATAAATTTAATGCAAATATTTTTTAATTCCCCTGTGAGATCAAAATCTGAAGAGACAATTGGCTTGGGTATTACTAATCTCTTGGGAATGGAGGAGAGGAAATAATAATATTTTCAGGATCTTTTTGGTCGACTGTGTCCCTCCCTTTTTCTATATTTGTTTTAGTCATAGTAGATTGTTTAGGTACTATTGGAATTTCAGACTTAATTTGTTCTAGGAAGTATCTTCTTTAGGTGAAGTAATTCACCCTGGTGTTAGCCTAAGTTCATTGCATTCCTTCTGTTTAGTTTCGAAATCTGGATTCCCAATAATATTGATCAGCTGAACCAGTCTGTTATTAGGATTAGGATTTGGTAGAGCTGGAAGTTGAGGGTGTATAATAGGCTGAGGATTTTTTTGTACTGGGTATGGAGCTGGTAATGTGGGTTTAGCTTGAGCCCTTTTTCCCATAGGTAAATTGGTCATTCCCAGGGGTCGTTGCCAATTTTGAGACCAATTTGTATTTTGTGAGGTGGAGGCATGCCACTGGGACTGATATGGATTATTTTTCTAGTAAGGAAAAATCGACAAACCATTACCTAGAGAGGATTGAATTGGCTAAGGGAGCAAGGAAAATGATTGAGATGACCAAGCAAAAAAAGGAGATTGTATTTGCCATGATGTTCTAGAGTTCTGTTGATTAAATTGTGAAGAAGGAAAGAACTGAGACAGGTCTTGTGACATACCTGGTCAGGCTTGCCACTGTCGATGTTGATTCATTAGATATACTAATTTTGTTTCTTCTTCCGCTTCTTTGAAGACCAATTTCAACTCTCGTTACGCTGCCACCCGACTGTTTGTAATTCCTAATAACTGAATCCTGTCCAGTTGGTCAATTCCGCGTACTACCTCGAGAGCACCTAATACACAATGCAATAATGTCATCATAATGTTCTTGATAGATGTCTACTTTTCCCATTATATTAAGTGTTTCTACCCATTCTTATTCCATTCCTTTAATCATTTTTTCTTTTAGGATATATTTAGACAGTATAGTATATGGAGATCTTTGCAAATTATATTGAAATAGTTCAACATATTATTCTAATGTCTCATTGTCTTTTGCATTCATGTTGAAGATTTCATCTTTTAATTCTAGAATCCAGCTATAATCTTGGTATTTATTAAGAAAAGAGTTTTTCATTTGATCCCAACTATTAATGGTTCCCCCACCGAGCCCCATAAACCAACATAGATTTGTCCCCTTCAATGTAGAGGGGAATATTTTTAGTTTTTGAGGGTCAGTAGTGTAATCATATCCCCTACACAAAACATCAAATTCAAATAAAAATGCATTCGGATCATCTAAGGCCGATCCATGGAAGGTGGGGATGTTTTGTAACAGGATATATTTCATAGGGGAATTTGCAGCCGAGTCAACAATGGGATACTCCAATGTTGATGTATGTCTCTGGTTTTGATTATGCGTCATTTGATCAAAGATGAGCCAATAACCTTCAGGAATTTCCTGTTATGGGAGAATAATTTGAGTGGAATTAGGAGGTGGATTTGGAGGAGGCCTTGCAGCACTACCTCAATCTGGAATATTGGGTGTCTCTGTCTCAACCAGTATTTCAGGATATCTAGGCTCTGGAATTTTTATCATTACAACACTACTAGTTTCTCTGTCTCCTTCTTGCAAATTGCAAGAATTTCCCTCTCGTGAAGGGTCAAGGCTCAAATGTTCTATAGTCTGAAAGCTCCATTCAGACCCTTTTGTTTCTCTATGAATCTCGGCATGGACTGCAAATGGTGAGGTTGTTTCCTAAGGGATTGTAGTAGGACTATTTTTAGAAATGATTTTGGGTCCTACAGATGCATGAGATTCAGCTTTCCTTATGATTTCTTCTATGAATGTTGTTCTCCCAAGGAACACCAATCCCTTGGGTTTTGTGGATTTAGACGAGGGGTTTTAATCTAATTCTATATTTTTCTTCCTATTCATTCATAAAAAAAACAAACACCTATCCAATTT
Source organism: Pinus albicaulis (assembly GCA_034641835.2). Classification (NCBI taxonomy): domain Eukaryota; kingdom Viridiplantae; phylum Streptophyta; class Pinopsida; order Pinales; family Pinaceae; genus Pinus; species Pinus albicaulis. Next base: position 211,037,569 of record CM076584.1, on the reverse strand, counting down.
AACCTCTTCACAGTTACTGATAAGCAGGCTAGAGAGCAAGCGTTTTTCTTTCTAATATGCAGGTTCTTACCTCTCATTTTCAATACCCAATTCTTTCACAGAAAAAGGAAAAAATAAAAATACATCACTCCTAAACACTCTCCCCAGCAATGGCGCCAAAATTTTGGCTCAAAAGGGTGACTATTAAAGGTAACCTTAATGCGTCACATTAATCATCAACCCAGGGAAAGTCTGTTTATTTCAAGAGTGCAAGAAAAGTATATGCGAGTGAAATCAAAGGGTCAAATACTTTAGATCATTGTAAGAAATATTATCTAATTCTCGAATTTGAATCAATCAATTCAAAAGTAAACTATTAAATACTTCACACCAATCAAAGGATGAAACTCTAGTCTAATCTTATGCAGAAAGTAAACACTTCAATGCTGAAATTAAAGATCTTTTGAAAGTGAACAACAAGCTTAATGAATTGAATTTCAAAAGAAAAGCGATATTTAATAAATTGAACATAAATCATATATTAACATTTTTCAATGTAATTCTCTATAATTAAATGAATAAAAACCTTCAAAATTTAACAACAAACCATACACTCACACTTGCAATGGAAAAACTCTAGAAATAATCAATGTGCAGAATTGAACAACAACTACTAAACCACTCTGAAATTAATCTAATGAATGTAAAAAGATCACTCAACAGTAAAGGAATATTTATGATAAATTAAACCTATTTAAAAATGAATTTTAATACACCAAACTTGTGATTACTGAATTGAATTGTAACTCTACAAAGCGTAAAGGATAAGTAAATTGCGAGAATCAGTAAATAAACATATAACACAAAATAGCAGGAGAACTCCCAGGGACTGGGCCCTTAGCCTCCAGAATTCTTCTATCAATAAATACTAAGAATCCAATTATAATGAAAACGCTAAATCTTTCATTAATTACATCATCATGATTTCACAGACTATGTCTAACTAATAATGTTTATTACAGGAAATTACAATACACGGGAAAAAGCTCGCATGTTATCTTTCACCTGCAACCTTTTATAACTTAAGGAGAAACAAAATAGAGAACAACGAATCCTTAGGATCAAGAGATCCTTAGGCTTCATAGTCATCAGCCGAATGCTTCAAAGATAGTCGTATATTTTCATCTCTTGCTGATTTTCAGGAACCAGATGTGATTGCATTTTCTGTTCTTGACTTCTGTTGTTTGGTCGTTTGGTCAACAGTTAGTTTGTTTGGATTCCCTATCAATAAAGACAAAAATTTTTATTTTTTATACTATTAAATAAATTATTTATCAATAATTCATTTTACACTTCTTTTACATTATTCTCCTTCAAATTGTTTCTAAAATGAAGGAAAACATACAAAAGTTAATAATAAATCATGCTAAAGATAGGGGTAAAATGTACCTTTTCCTCAGCTCAACAGCGAGTGCTGCCAGATAGAATGGAAACCAAATTATCCAACTAGACCCAATGTTCCCTCAACATAGCTAGCCGCATGGTGCTCATCAAACAGTCCTTTAGTCTCTCCCCATTTACCCCTTCTCGGTTCTAGCAGCCCCAAAATGAGTCCTCAAAGCTATGCACAAATTACAAAAAACTTTTCTTTGGGGAGGAACTAAAGAGAAAAATAAATGGGCACTTGTCAACTAGAAAGAGGTCTGCAAACTGAAAGGTCATGGTGGACTAGGGTTGCGAGATCCAGAGCACAAAAACAGTATCACGGGGGCCAGTATATGGTGGAAATGGGTTTCCAACCCTCACACTCCCTAGGAAAACCTATGGGCAGCCAAATATGCGAGGAAGTGGCCCAAGGAGGACCTCATCAGATTCAACATAGATCCAGGAGGATCCCAAATATGGAATGTGGCCAGCAACCAAAAGCAGTTGATCCAAACCCATAACTTCTGGGTATTGCGCAATGGTACTCAAGCCAGATTCTGGGAGGATTCCTGGAAACAAATGTGCAACCTCTCCTCAAATTTTTCCAGACCCCTTTGGAGCACAGTTTTACAGGCAAGGCAGCGAAACTGTGTCCAATATTTCTGGACCAATGACACTACTCAGGGCCATAGGACCTGGCTTCATTCTGACAAATGGCAAGAAGACTGGAACAATAAAAATCGCAAATCCATTTGGGAGGAACTAATAACTAAAAGAAGAATCAAAGCCCAAAAAGGACCTGATATTCCTCGATGGGACCATACTCCAAGTGGGAGCTACTCCACCAAGGAAGCCTACAATCTCTTGCAACAGAAGAACCCAGATCCATCCAATCACATATGGAAGAAGATATGGACTGCCAAGCTCTAGCCCAAATTAGCCACCTTTCCATGGTTGCTCAGTAAACGACGCATATTAAAATGGGAGAATCTATTGAAATGAAGTTTTTTGGGACCCTCAAGATGTCCTCTATTCCATGAATATCTTGAAACTATTGATCATTTGTTGGATCTTTGCACCATATCCAATGCCCTGTGGGACAGGATTGAAACTCTATGCAGATGCACCAATAGAGAAAGAGGTAACATCATCAACACCATCAGCAAGTGGATGGAAAAACATTACTCCAGCAACCTTTTGAACAGACTCTAGTAGTTGATTCCAGGCCTCCTTATCTGAAACATATGGAAAGAAAGGAACAATCAGATCTTTAAAGACAAGGCATCCAATCATGAGAAAATATGGGAAACGCTACATGGAAATCTCACAAAAATCCTTGCCATAACTCCCTGGAGTAAGGAAGATCTCCCAACAACTAATGTGGAACAAAAAATTTGGAGAAACTGGCATATGAGTATAAACACCCGTTTGGATAACCCCTGAGGGCACACCGAAAGAACCATCGCACCTGAACAATGGAATCCCCCATCAAATGGCTTCTTAAAATGTAGCTTCGATGGAGCCTCCAAAGGAAACCCCGAGAATGTTGGATTCAGAGGTGTCTTCAGAATTCCCAGGGTAAGCCCCTTCTGGTCTTCTATGGAAACATGGGATGGGATAGCAACAAATTTCTGGAGTTATAGGGACTCATCCAGGGAATCTCTAAAGCCATTGAGTTCAACTATTTTCCCCTAGAAATAGAGGGAGAATTGCAAATCATCACTCAGGCTACCACTCAAATTCTCCATGGTTGTTCCTCCTCAAAGGTCTCCACCACCTAGAGGCTCGCTAACAGGCTCAAACTCTTGGAACAACTGATACAAAAGAACAGGGAAATAAATTTTCACCATGTGCACAGAAAAGTGAACACTATGTAGATCTCCAAGCCAACAAGGGTGTGGAAAGCCACAACACGCTTCATGAATCCAACCTCACCCAAATTGAGGATGATTCCTTATGCAGGAATGCCAAACCCTCATCCAAAAGGACTATCTCTCCCTGGATGCGGGTGACATTAGATGCATGTATGAAAAAATTCCCTCCTGCGTTCAAGATAATGAAGATCTACAATACAAGCCTAAAATTGATGTGGATCCACCTCCCTGCATTAATTAGCATGAAGTGGCAAAGGCAAGGCATCAAGAAGATACGCAATTTCAGCACTCACCTTGGGTGGCACCCCTCAACTGCAATCATTTCAATGAGCTCCCAGATGGATATGATGCTCTGCCATAACTCGAAGTACGTGCTTCCACATGAAAACTGCCATAGCATGCACCTACAAGTGTGTCATAATAACGCACAACATCTGCGCTTATGCCACAAGCCTGCAAAAGGGATGTTCCTTTTGCATAGTGTCGTTCAATTTTTTCTCCTTCTGGCTCACAATGCCCTCTTAGCCTCTCTATTTCAGTTTCAGCCCACCTACACGCTCCACCCACTGCGCAGCTTCTCCCCTAGTGCCAGGTTGTGAAGGAACCTCCCAGCCGTGCACCTCCTTGACGGTGTGCCTCCCTTTGGCTCCCCTTGCCTTGCTATTTTCTCCCTACTTCTCACTCTCAACCTCAAGCTCCCATAGCTGCATAACCCCAACCTGCACACCACCTTTCCTAATAGCACCACATTGCGCACTCCCTGTCTCTACTCTAAGCATATTCTCTATACCTTGCAACCCCCGATCTCCCCTTTGCTACACTATCCCATGGCTCCAAGACTACGCCAAAGGACAATAAGAGGTAGCCAAAGAGGTGTGTTCCTTAGACGCTACCAGTGAGGGCTCAATAATCGTTTGGAGTCCTTTGAAGGCTCCTCTTCTAGAAGTCATGAAAAGGATGCACCACTGAGCCTTGCACATGACCAGGAGGAGGTGGCCCCTACTCAAGAAATGAAGACAGGCAGAAGGGGACCCAGGAAATCCAACATTGTGCACTAAGAGCACCCTTGTCCCCGTAAAACTGAGCCTCTTCCAGTTCAGGAGGTAGTGGGGGAAGACACCAACGTATGGATCATGGACTCAGTGGGCACTTGGATGCGTGTACCAGATGTTGAGTACCTGGTCACTCCCATCCTCTTCACACCTGCTTCTAGGCCTCCGCACTGACCTACTATTGAGGAGAAGGCCATAGCGCAGGATTATGTCTACCATATCGAGGAGGAGGAACCAGACACTGAGGATGATGCAGAAGCACCATGATTGTGCGGTCGCTCAACATTTTTTAGTTTTTTGTTATTTAAAATCTTATCATAGAACTTTTACTTTCACAAGTTCCATGGCACATTTTGTAAGTTTCTGTCTGATGTTACTACAAGGCTGGTTTCCTCCAAGGAGGCTACCCCAATTCTACATAGCTATGAAAGCAACAAAGGCTGGGATTGGATAAGTGCAGCTTACGAACTCAGCCTTTAGCATATGTAATGTTTTACTTCGAATCAATATAGTTTAGCCTAAATTACCAAAAAAAAAAGTGCAAAGATACAAAATACACAACATATGGTGGAATAAATTTCAGAAAAACCATTGCAGATTTACCTTATTATGTGATTATTATTTTTAACATGCAACTTATGTGAAATGCTAAAGCCCTCGTTAATTTTTTTTGAATATTCTAGGACTTTTACATAGGGATATGGATCTAATAAAATGATAAAACAAAAGTCTCAATCAAGGTACACACTATTGCATAATGTAATTGATATATCATATAAAGTTTACATGAGGTACAACCTAGAATACTCAAAGTACAAAGTACAATTAAAAAAAATCCACTACAAGTTCACCTTGTTGTGAAATTATTCTATTTAAGACGTAACTTCTATGAAATTCCAAAACACCTATTAAAATTTAGTAAATATTCCAGGCCTTCTACACATAGATATGGATCTAACCACACAATAAAATTGGGGTCTTAGGAAAAAGGTACCCTTTATTGCATAATATACTTGATACAACACATAAAAACTAGAGTACTCAAAGTATAATGTACATAAAAAATTAAGATACAATATACAAACCTAATATATATATATATATATATATATATATATATATATATATATATATATATATATGCATTGAACATCTATATGAAGAACATATCAACATGTTATCTTTTAAAATGATATCTTAACATTTCTTTGTACTTTGTAATTTGAGTACTGTGGTTTTTATGTCATGTGGGTTTCTATGCTAGATCAAGTCTATTACATAGTAATGGGTACCATGTATGAGATTCTAGTTTTATTTGTTGGTTAGATCCATATCCATGCATATAATCCCTA